>SZWC01000100.1:142234-252894 GCA_023375785.1 Penium margaritaceum
GCAGCGAGCTGCAGCAGCCGACAGCTGCAGCAGCAGCAGCAGCGAGCAGCAGTTGCCAGCCGCGGCTGCTGCTGCCCGCTGCTCGCAGCGAGCGAGCAGCGAGCAGCAGCTCGCTGCTGCCAGCGAGCAGCAGCTCGCTGTTGCTGGGCGAGCAGCAGCTCGCTGCTCGCAGCAGACAGCGGGCTGCTGCCCGCTGTTGACAGAAAAAAAAAGGAAACAAAAAAAAGAGACAGCAAAAAAATCCCCCACCCCCGCAGCTTGGTGCAGCAGCCGGGACCTGCAACAAGCAGCTGCTGCAGCACGCAGCAACTGCAGCAGCACTCAGCTGTAGCAACGAGCTGCAGCAGCTCGCTTCTGCAGCAGTAGCAGTCACAGCAACTGCTGCAGCTCGTAGCACGAGCAGTAGCAGCTACAGCACCCGCAACAGCAGCAGCAGCAGCAGCAAACAGCTGCAGCAGCAGCAGCAGCAGCAGCAGTAGCAACAGCAGCAGCAGCTGCAGTAGTAGCAGCAGCAGCAGCAGCAGCAGCAAACAGCTGCAGCAGCAGCAGCAGCAGCAGCAACAGCAGCAGCAGCAGCTGCAGCGGCATCTGCAGTAGCATCAGCACCAACAGCAGCAGTGGCGGCCCCAACATTTGCCGCTGCTGACGTCAGCACCCCTCTGCTGACGTCACTGCTGACGTCATCAACAGAGAAAGGGAAAAAAAAGGGACCGGGGGAGAAAACAGTGGCACTGCACACGCGCAGTTCCCTCTGCTCACGTCAGCCATCCTTGGCTGACGTCACTGCTGACATCAGTAGCACACAAAACACAAAAAAAAAGGGGACGAGAGGCACCTTTAACCACCATGACCAACAGCCCCTTTGACGCGGGGTCCTCCTCCGTTGGTGGAGGGACCCCTAGCCCCCCTTTTGTGCAGCAGCTGCAGCAGCTGCTGCAGCAGCAGCAACAGCAGCAGCAGCAACAGCAGCAGCAGCAGCAGCAGCAGCCGCAGCAACAGCAGCAGCAGTAGCAGCAGCAGCAGCAGCAGCAGCAATAGCAGCAGCAGCAGCAGTTGCCCTCTGGCATCGGCAGTGGCATCCCTGACCCACTCGCCGCTCTTCAGCTGTAGCTCGCCGCCTTGATGCATAGGTAGCAGCAGCAGCAGTAGTAGCAGCAGCAGCAGCTACAGCAGCAGATGCCCTCTGGCGTCGGCGGCGGTGTCCCTGACCCCCTCACCACTCTTCAGCTACAGCTCATCGCCTTGACGCAGCAGCTTGCGGCGATGCAGCCATCAGCTTCCCACACTGCTACCGATGCGCTGCCATCCTTCATCCCTCCAGGGCACGCCAGCCCAGCTGTGTCCGCTGCCACGCACTACCTAGCGCAGCAGCAGACTCAGCGCCAGCGGCAGACGGTGACCTCCGTCCTTGGCCCCACTCTGGGCGCCGGCCGCAGGCAGAAGGACTTTGAGACACCGCCGCCGCCGCTTAAGGCTGGCGAGCAGTTCCGGAGCTGGGAGCTCAGCTTCCGGATCTGGGCGCAAGGGGAGGGCCTATGGGTGTACTACACCCATCCCTATGACTCCACCCAGGCCGACCAGCTGTATGACGCTGGTCGCGCCGTCCGTGCCCTCGTCCCAGTCGCCCCTCCGGCTTCCCGCCTGGCACTGGAGCCTTTCCTCGGCGACTTCACCACTGGCGCCACACCNCAGCTCACCGCCTTGACGCAGCAGCTTGCGGCGCTGCAGCCATCAGCTTCCCACACTGCTACCGGTGCGCTGCCATCCTTCATCCCTCCAGGGCACGCCAGCCCAGCTGTGTCCGCTGCCACGCACTACCTAGCGCAGCAGCAGACTCAGCGCCAGCGGCAGACGGTGACCTCCGTCCTTGGCCCCACTCTGGGCGCCGGCCGCAGGCAGAAGGACTTTGAGACACCGCCGCCGCCGCTTAAGGCTGGCGAGCAGTTCCGGAGCTGGGAGCTCAGCTTCCGGATCTGGGCGCAAGGGGAGGGCCTATGGGTGTACTACACCCATCCCTATGACTCCACCCAGGCCGACCAGCTGTATGACGCTGGTCGCGCCGTCCGTGCCCTCGTCCCAGTCGCCCCTCCGGCTTCTCGCCTGGCACTGGAGCCTTACCTCGGCGACTTCACCACTGGCGCCACACCGGACCCTGCATCCGCATGGCACATCCTCACTCGGCCTCATCGCCTGTCCAGTGACGCTGAGATCAGCTGTCTGCTCCGAGAGTTCAACTCCCTACGCATGGGGGAGACCGAGACGGTCATTTCCTACTGGCAGCGGGCGGAGGACATCCTGCGTCATCTTGGCACATCTGCTCCACCCCCTCTATCCGCGCTCCTCACCATCAAGCGCGGCACCACCAGTGTGTGCGCGGACGTCTTCGTCCACTACCCCCAGGACGTCCTCTCCACCATGGCGACCCAGGGCACCCTCATGCCCTGGGCATACGAGCTCTTCCTCCGCATTGAGGAAGCTCGCCAAGAGTCCAAACTCCATCGCACGGAAGCTCTCGCCTCCGTGGCCATCGCCTCCCCCGCCACAGCTACATCCGCCAGCTCCTCCGCCAGCTCCTCCGCCAGCGCTTCGCCAACGGGGAAGAAGAAGCGTCGGAGCAAGAAGGGCAAGAATCAGGAGCAACAGTAGCAGCAGCAGCCGTCGACCGGGTCTGGCAGTGGTGGCTCTGCCTGCCACAACTGTGGCCAGCCTGGACACGGGTGGTACATGTGCCCGCTGCCGACGGACGAGGCGCGCGTCATCGCCACCATGCGTCGCCAGCGGGAGCGCCGTCTCGCCTCTGCCTCCGTCGCTGTCGCCAGCTCTGACGCCTCGACCTCGTCTAGCGGCTCCACCACCCCGGTCGCCTCGCTAGTCCCGCAGACACCGACTCCGCAGCCGTCGCCGCCCCCGCTCTCTTCGGCGATTCCGTCCTCCTCCTACCCGGCCTCCGGCGCCATCACTCCGCACTCCGTCTACGCTCCCGGGCCCTCCTCCCGTGAGCGTCAGCTGGAGCAGTTTATCGCGCTCCAGCTCGGCCTGCCTTGCCCTCCTCCCCAGGGAAGTACGAGTTGCGTCACCTCTTGCTCTCCTCCCCAGCCCTGCATGACTGAGACTGAGTTGCGGTCGTGTCCCGTTTCCTTGCCTGTCGCGTCGTCGCCCGTGGCCTCCTCCGCCTCTCTTCTTGATGATGTTGCTTGGCTTGACGATGGGCAGTCCCGTTTCGCGCCTCCGTCCACCGCGTCCGCGTCCGTCGCCTACTGCCATGTGACCGTTAGCGATCTAGCGACCTCGGTCCAGGACCCTGCTGAGACCTGGATCATCGACTCCGCGGCCACGCATCACACGACGGCCTCTCGTGAGGCCTTCAGTATGCTCGGTCCTGTCGGCGATGTCTCCGGTGTCCGGACGGGCTCTGGACAGGTGCTGCCCGTCCGTGGTGTTGGCGTCGTTCGTTTTCGTGGTCCTGCCAGTGACGTCTTTCTGACCGATGTCCTCTTCGTCCCTGGTCTCGAGCTAAGCCTCCTGTCCGTGACTGCACTTGACCGCATGAGCATGGATGTTGTGCACTCGCGTGGTGTTGGCACGGTGTCGTTGCGTCCGTCTGGTCTTGTCGTCCTGCACGCCACCGCCCATGGCAACCTGTGGCATGTTCCTCGTCTGTCCTGTTCTTCTCCCGTCTCCTCCTCGTCGACCGCCACAGGCCATGTGCTCATCACCAGTACGCTTTCTCCTCAGCACACCCGCCTCTTGCACCGCCGCCTCTACCACGTCCACTCTGCCGCTGTGGACAGCATGCGTCGCACCCAGCCTGCCTCAGGCCTAGACCCGGAGACTTTCCCTCTCCCGTGCCCCACTGAGTGCATTGACTGCGCTCAGGGGAAGATGCACCGGTCCACGTACCCCTTGTCTGCCTCCCGTGCATCTGCCCCTCTCGACCTTGTCCATTCGGATGTCATGGGCCCTCTCCCCACCGAGTCGGTCGGCGAGCATGGTCGCTATGTCCTCACCCTCACGGACGACTACTCTCGCTATCGCTGGGTCTTCTGTCTTAGGCAGAAGAGCGATGTCGCCCGGGCCATCCAGGACTGGCTTGTCCTCGTAGAGCGCGCGTGTGGCCGCTCAATTCGCCGCTTTCGCTACGATCGCGGTGGCGAGTACATGGGTGAGGCCACGACTTTCCTCGCCTCCCGCGGGATCCACCATGAGACATCGGCGCCCTACACACCCGCCCAGAACATTGTCTCCGAGCGGTGGAACCGGACCATGGCCGACGCCGTCCGCACCATGCGTGTCGAGTCCGGTCTCTCCGAGGGCTTCTACTTTGAAGCCATGGCCTACATGACCTGGGTCTGGAACCGGATTCCCCACTGTCCCCTTCCCCGTCAGTCCACGCCGTACCAGCACTGGTGCGGTCAGCGCGCTGACCTACGCCCCGCTCGCGTCTGGGGTTGTGTCGCCATTGTCTGGCTGCCCTCCCCGCAGCAGGGCGGCAAGCTCGCCCCCCGCGGCCGTCCATGCACCTTCCTCGGTGTCTCTCGTCAGTCCAAGGCCTGGCGCTTCTGGGACCCCTCCCGGCACTGCATTGTCGAGTCCCGGGATGCCGTCTTCTTCGAGGACCTGTTTCCTCGGGAACTCATTCGCTCCGGCTTGTCTGTGTCTATCCCATCGCGTGGGGGAGTGGTGAGTCCGTCCTCCGTCCTACCGCGTCCGGGTGACACATTCTTCGGTCCCTCTGAGCCGGCTGCCCCAGTCGTGTCCGCTGGTCCCTCCGAGCCGGCTGCCCCAGTCGTGTCCGCTTGTCCCTCCGGGCCAGCTGCCCCAGTCGTGTCTGCTGATCCCTCCGGGCCAGCTGCCCCAGTCGCGTCCGCTAGTCCCTCCGAACTAGCTTCCCCAGCTGCGTCCGCTGGTCCCTCCGGGCCAGCTTCCCCAGTCGCGTCCGCTGGTCCGTCCGGGCCAGCTGCTCCAGCCGCGTCCGCTGGTCTCTCCGGGCCAGCTGCCCCAGCCGCGTCCACTGGCCCCTCCGGGCCAGCTGCCCCAGTCGCGTCCGCTGGTCCCTCCGGGTCAGCTGCCCCAGTCGCATCTGCTGGTCCCTCTGGGCCGGCAGCTCCCGTCGTGTCCGCTGATCTCTCCGGGCCGACAGCCCCAGTCGCCTCCACTGGCCCATCAGACTCAGCGCCATCGCATGCCTTACCACGCTACACACATGGCCCCGGCGGCAGCCTCCGACCCAGGCCGTCGGTGAGCGTGCAGACCGTCGCACCGCGCTCGGTAGCGCCCCGACCCCCCGTGGCTCCACGTGCCTCCTCCACTCCCACGGTCGTGAGTGGGGATCCTGGCACCAAGGCCCTCGGCCTGACCACATCGGCCACCATTGCAGATCTGCACCCGGGCTCCGCATTGGGCTACGCCATGCTCCATCACGAGCATCGGCACGCTGTCGTGGCTGCCCTGGCGCGCATCCCACCTGGGGCGCGAGAGGCACATGCTCTCTCAGTCCGCTCCACAGCACACTCGGAGGACCCAGCCACCTTGCGCGAGGCACGAGCCTCTCCTGAGGCCGCACACTGGGATGCTGCCTGCGCCGATGAGCTCGCCGCTATCCGACAGCACCATGTGTACGACCTCGTCGACCTTCCTCCAGGTCGGAAGGCCATCGGCGCCAAGTGGGTCTTTCGGCGCAAGTGGAAACCCGACGGGTCCTTGGACAAGTACAAGGCCCGCCTCACTGCAAAGGGGTTTGCCCAGGTCCCTGGGGTCGACTATGACCAGATCTTTGCCCCAGTTGGCCGGTTCTCCACCAGCCGGGCGCTCTTCGGCCTGGTTGCCCAGCATGGGTGGAACTGCATCAGATGGATGTGAGCAACGCTTTCCTCCATGGTTCACTGGAGGGTGAGGAGCTTTATATGGTGCAGCCACCAGGCTTCGACGATGGCACCGGGAGAGTGTGGCGACTGCGTAAGGCCCTTTATGGCCTGAAGCAGTCGCCTCGGTGCTGGAACCAGGAGATCAGCAGCATGCTCCTTCGTGGTGGGCTCCAGCGCAGCACCGCGGACCCTGCACTGTTTGTCAGTCCGCGAGGCCAGACCTTCGCTGCTGTTCTGGTGTACGTCGACGACCTTCTCATTGCGTCGCCAGACACGGCCGCCATCTAGCGCGTCAAGGACCTGCTGCACACCACCTACCAGATGAAGGATCTCGGGTCTGCCCGAGTCTTCCTGGGCATGGAGCTCGAGCATGATCGCTCCCAGGGCATCCTCCATGTCCATCAGGCTGGTTATGTGCAGACTCTGTCCACTCGCTTCGCCGAGGACCTGCCACTCGTGCCGAGTGCATCCTCACTATGTCGCCCGATGGCCAGGTGAAGCTGAAGAGTCCTGACCCAGCTGTTGTGGGGGAGCCAGTTGACGTGACCACGTACCTGCGAGTCATCGGGTCACTGATGTTCCTGGCGACGACGACGCGTCCAGACATCGCGTTCGCCGTCAACCTCCTGGCCCAGTTTTCTCAGGAGCCGCGTCACCTCCACCACGAGGCCGCGATCCGAGTACTGCGCTACGTCATCTCGACTCCTCGGCGAGGTCTCATGTTCCGCCGTCAACCGTCTGTTGTCGCAGTGGGCTACACCGACAACGACTGGGCCGGCACTCCGGATGGTAAGAGTCGCACAGGCTGGATCTTTCTGATTGGCGGCACGGCTGTGTCCTGGCGCAGTGGCAAGCAGGGGTGCATTGCACGCAGCACTGCTGAGGCTGAGTACATGGCTCTTGGATCAGGCACGTGTGAGAGTGTGTGGTTGCGTCGTCCGTTGTCCGAGTTGCGTCAGTCCGTCCCATCCATCACGTTGCATTGTGACAATGAGAGTGCCATGGCCATCGCCGACAATGACGGCGTGTATCACACACACACAAAGCACATCAACGTTGAGTATCACTATGTGCGTTCGTTGTTGCATGACGGCAGCATCAGCATCGTGTGGGTTGAGACAGCACGGCAGTTGGCTGACTTCCTGACCAAGGCACTGAAGCGCGACTCGTTCAAGAAGGATGTGATTTCGGTCGGCGTACGTCCTTGAGTGGCTCTCTCTTTATCTCTGCCTGCGTCTCTGCATGCCCTGGGGGAGTCTGGATGTTGACCGCGTCCCTGTCCGCCCATGTGCACTACGCCTGTGAGTCATGGGGGAGTGTTGGTTTTTTCGCATCTCTCATTGTGCTCTGTTGTGTCCTCCCGGCTTGTGTACATCGGCGTGCAGATGACTGACGGCGAGACTCGACGCTGATGGAGTGTCGTCCGGTGGAGCCGATGCACGCTGAGGTCTTCTCGCAGTTCGCTGGAGCCTCCTCTCTCCGGCGACGCGCTCAGCTCCATCGNGCCCGGGTTTTGGGCTGTCGGCTGCCTGGCAGGCCTCACCGAGAAAACCTGCCAGCCTGAACTGAGCTATTTTCTGATTGGCTGATGAACTGAGTAACAAGCTCTACAGAGCTGGGGGGGGCCTAGAACTTGGAGGGGTCTCCCATTGTTGTTCATTCTTCATTCCTAATCAGTCATTATCAGTTTTCAACTACTTTCTGGCGCTAACTCTGGCGCGCGCGTTTCTGAGTAACAAAACCCAGAGCTTCCAGACTTAGACTCTAGAGCAGCAGACTGAGGGGGCAGCTGACTTAAGCAACAAGCGTGGAAGCCCGCACGCTGCATCAACAACGCTGCTGCCCCAACCTGCTGCATGGTTTCCTTTTGGAAATATGACGATAAGTCTCACAATGTCCACATTTGAAAGAAGATAAGAACACAGTAAACATCAGATAGAAAAACTGTACATTTGCCCATCCATCAGAAAAACGTTATGAAATAACAGAAATAAAAATAGAAATTCTGTTCATGGGAGCTGTGTGAATGTTAAAGGAAGAGATAACATGATGAAATAACCAAGTTATTCCAATTGTTCCAAATGCTCTGGTGCCCATCGTTTTGCCAGATTTAGCAGCGGTGTCCATAGTCGAAATCGACATGACAGCGGTACCCATGTTTTCGAATAAGCGACCGAAGACGGGATTCAACTTCGCTCTCGAAGTCGGCCGTCGCCGACTTCGAGAGCGAAGTCAGCGACTTCTGACACCGGCCACACCGATGTCAGAAGTCGCAATGTCGCGAGTTTTGGAGTTCGTAAGTGCGAACTCCAAAACTCGCGACATGGTATGCCGCATCTCGCAAACCCCCCCCCCCCAATATCCGACAAACCCCCTAGTGACACTGGGGGGTTTCGGTTCTATTTCTTTACTTGCCCGGGCATCTGCCGGGCCCCGCGGTAGCGGGGCCCAACAGATTCCCTTTCATTTATCACACGTGCGCCGCATATTGCAAACCCACCCAAAGCAACGACAAACCCCCTAGTTTTAATGGGGGGTTTGGGTTTTATTTTTTTACTTGCCCGAGCATCTGCCGGGCCCCGCAGTAGCAAGGCCCGGCAGATTCCCTTTCATTTATCACACGTGCGCCGCATCTTGCAAACCCCCCCAAACCTACGACAAACCTCCTAGTTTAAATGGGGGGTTGGGGTTTTATTTCTTTACTTGCCCGGGCATCTGCGGGGCCCCGCGGTAGCGGGGCCCGGCAGATTCCCTTTCTTGTATCACACGTGCGCCGCATCTCGCAAACCCCCCCAAACCTATGACAAACCCCCTAGTTTAAATGGGGGGTTTGGCAGTGTCATCGCAAGCTCGCAGGGAGGTTTCGCCGCAGAACCCCTCCTGCGAGCTCGCGATGGCGGGCGAAGTTCGGCTCCGCCGTCGGAGTCGAAATCCATGTCGAATCCGGTGAATACATGAGATATATGACAATCGTGCCCATTTTTGCTCGAAGAAGGACAAAAATGGGCATCGCTGTTATGTCGTTAAAAACCATGGACATCGCTGCTAAATCTGGCGAAACCATGGGTATATAAGTACTTCGTCCTATTCCAATTCTACTTCATAGGATTGACTTGCGTATAATCAAACTTCTGAAGGCATGACCTACATAAACAAAAACAACATCGGAAAATGCATAGAAAACATTTCATTTAACGATAACTATGAATTTAATACTAACCATATGTATATGAATGATAATGTACATTTAGATCCGGGAATCCATATCAAGATATGTATCAACATTAATAAACATATGTTCAAAAGATAAACATATTTGTAATAATATCAATGATATGGGTCTAAATTCGTTAAAACTATATATAAACATGTTCATGTATAGACATAAACATATGTATGCTCATACATGGATACATACATAAACATATGTATGTTTAACAACATTCATAAGAATATGTACTTGAATATGCATATGTAGATAACATTGTAAAGACAAATGTTGTAAACATGTATGTGGGTATCTAAATGTAAATTCAAATGTACACTTATATGTAGATTTAAATGCATATGCATATCCATGTGCATTTGTGTAACGGGCCGTGTCTCCAGCTCCTGCTCTGAAGTCGTCGTCGGAGTTCGCAGAATGGCGTTCTCAGTCCGCGTCAGGGGTTTACCCCCTTCGCAAGACTGAGGGGCAATCGTCATCAACGACCCAGAGCAGGGAGACTCGAATATTTTGAGTCTCCGGAGGCCCATTTCCGTTTTTAATTAAACCCCTGGTTTTGGGACCCAAACCGGGGGTTTTTACCTCGAACTCGTGTGTTCGCACGAGTTATTTCGTTCGTTTTATGTCGAAGTTCGTCGTAAACGAACTTCGATTCATGTTTTGTCGTTCTGGCGCGAAATCGTCGCGTGCGAGGCACGCCGGCGATTTCGCGCCAGCTATTTCGACCTCCCCATCGCTACCCCTATCCCTTCGTCCTCTCTTGCTCGTTTGCAAGGAGGGCGAGGGGGGGCGAGGGCACGAGGCCACGAGGCCTCGCCCTCGAGGCCCTCGTGGCCTCCCAGCCGCCGATCCGGCTNGCCGTCCAGCCGGCCGGCAGCGAGCTGGCCGACGGCCAGCGAACTGCTGGCCGCCGGCCAGCCCTCGCTGACGCGAGGGGTGGTGCGCAACCACCCCTCGCATCAGCAAGGAGGGAGGGCCGAACCGGCCCTCCCGCTACATTCCTCCCCACTTATCATGAACCGTCCCGGTTCATAAACAACAAGTAGGATTGTCAGTCAGTGAGTCATCAACATTGTGAAAGAAAATTAAAAATTTCAATCACCAGCTAAACATGAACACGTGCATGGTACTTAGACCTAAGCTGCAGCTTGTAGGTCAACACGGCTAGCGGCCTCCCCCCTTTAGGCTGGAGCGTCCGCGCGACAACCATTATTTGGCTTGCTCCACCTTTCCCTGCCTTGCTCCACCGTTCTCTGGCTTGCACCACCTTTGTCTTGCTTGCTCCACCTTTCCCTGGCTTGATCCACCTTTGTCTGGCTTGCTCCACCTTTCCCTTGCTTGCTCAATCTTTTTCTGGCTTGCTCCACCTTTCACTAGCTTGCTCCTCCCTTGTCTGTCTTTCTCCACCATTCTCTGGATGGCTCCATCGTCCTCTGGCTTGCTCCACCTTTCTCTGGCTTGCTCCACATTTCCCTGGCTTACTCCACCTTTCTCTGGCTTGCTCCACATTTCTCTGGCTTCCTCCACCTTTCTCTGGCTTGCTTCACCTTTCTCTTGATTGCTCCACCTTTGCCGGGCTTGCTCCACCATTTCCTGGCTTGCTCTACCTTTCTCTGGCTTGCTCCACCTTTCTCTGGCTTGCTCCATCTTTCTATGGCTTCCTCCACTTTTCAATGCCTTGCTCCCCCTTGCCCATGATGTCTTCACTTTTTTCTGGCTTGCTCCGCCATTCTCTGGCCTGCTCCAGTGTTCTGTGGCATACTCCACTATCTTGTGTCTTGCTCCACCTTTCTCTGCCTTGCTCCATCTTTCTCTCGCTGGCTCCACCTTTCTCTGGCTTGCTCCACTGTTATCTGGCTTGATCCAGCTTCCTCTGGCTTGCTATAAACTTCTCTGCCTTGCTCCACCGTTCTCTGGCTTGCTCCACCATTCTTTGGCTTGCTCCATCGTTTTCTGGCTTGCTCGACCGTTCTCTGGCTTGCTCCATCTTTCTCTGGCTGGCTCCCCCTTTCTCTGGCTTGCTCCACCGTTCTCTGGCTTGCTCCACCTTTCTCTGGCTTGCTATCAATTTCTCTGGCTTGCTCCACCGTTCTTTGGCTTGCTCCACCATTCTTTGGCTTGCTCCATCGTTTTATTGCTTGCTGCACCGTTCTCTGCCTTGCTCCACCACTCTCTGGCGTGCTCCATCTCTCTCTGGCTTGCTCCACCTCTCTCTGGCTTGCTCCCACTTTCTCTGGCGTGCTCCACTTTTCTATGGTTTGCTCCATTCTCTTGCCTGCTCTACCTTCTCTGATCTGCTCCACCGTTCTCGGTTTTTCTCTAACGTTCTCTAGATTTCTCCACCATTATCATGCTTGATCCACGACTCTCTGGCTTGCTCCACCGTCCTCTGGTCTACTCCACCTTTCTCTCACCTGCTCCACCGCTCCCCGATTTCCTCCAATCTTCTCTGGCCCGCTCCACCTTTCTCTGGCCTGCTCCACCTTTCTCTGGTTTGCTCCACCATTCTCGGACTTGCTCCACCTTTCCCTGGCTTCTTCAACCATTCTTTCGCTTGCTCCACTATTATCTGGCTTGCTCTACCTTTCTCTTGCTTGCTCCACCGTTCTCTGGCTTGATCCACTTTTCTCTGGCTTGCTCCACCTTTTTCAGGCTTGCTTAACCTTTCTCTCACGTGCTTCACCGTTCTCTGAGTTGCTCCACCTTTCTCTGACTTGCTCAATGTTTCCCTGAATTGCTCCACATTTCTCTGGCTTGCTCCACCTTTCCCTGGCTTCCTCCAAGTTTTCCTGGCTTCCTCGAACTATCTCTGGATTGCTCCACCTTTCCCTGCCTTGCTCCACCTTTCGATGACTTGCTCCACCCTTCCCTGGCTTGCTCCACCATTCTCTGGCTTGCTCCACCTTCCTCTGGCTTGTTCCACCTTGCTCTGGCTTGCTCCACCTTTCTCTGGCTTGCACGACCGTTCTCGGGCTTGCTCCACCATTTTCTGGCTTGCTCAACCTTTCTTTTACTTGTTGCACCTTTCTTTGGCATGCTCCACTTTTATTTGGCCTGCTCCACCTTCCTTTGGCATGCTCCACCATTCTCTGGCTTGCTCCATTTTTCTCCGGCTTTCTCCTAATTTCTCTGGCTTGCTCCACCCTTTTCTGGCTTGCTCCAGTGTTCTCTGGCTTGCTCCACCTTTCTTTTGCTTGCTCCACCTTTCTCTTGCTTGATCCTCTAGGCTCTAGCTTGCTCCACCGCCCTCTTCCCTACTCCACCTTGCTTTGGCTTGCTTCTTCATTCTCTGGCTTGCTCCACCTTTCTCTGGCTTGCTCCACCTTTCCCTGCCTTGCTCCATCTTTTTCTGGCGTGCTCCACCTTTCTCTAACTTGCTCCACATTTCCCTGGCTTGCTCCACCTTTCTCTGCCTTGCTCCATCTTTCTCTGGCTTGCTCCTCCTTTCCTTGGATTGCTCCACCTTTCTGTGGCTTACTCTACCTTTCCCTGAATTTCTCCACCTTTCTCTGGCTTGCTGCATCTTTCTTTGGCTTGCTCCATCTTTGTGTAGCTTGCTCCATCTTTCTCTGGCTTGCGCTACATTTCTCTGGCTTGCTCCACCTTTCTCTATCTTGCTTTACCTTTCTCGGGCTTGCTCCACCCTTATCTGGCTTGCTCCACCGTTCTCAGACTTGCTCCACCGTTCTTTGGCTTGCTTCACCAATCTTTGGTTTGGTCCACCGTCCTCTTGCTTGCTCCACCTTTTTCTGGCTTGCTCCACTTTCTCTCGCTTGGGCCATCATTCTTTGGCTTGGTCCATCATTCTCTGGCTTGCTCCACCTTTCTCTGGCTTGGTCCACCATTATTTGGCTTGCTCCACCTCTCTCTGGCTTGCTCCACCTTTCTCTGACTTGCTCCAGCGTTCTCTGACTAGCTCCACCTTTCTCTGGCTTGCTGCACCTTCCTCTGGCTTGCTCCACCGTTCTCTGGCTTGCTCCACCTTTCCCTGGATTGCCCCACCTTTCCCTGGCTTGCTCTACCTTTCTCTGGCTTGCTGCAATTTTCAATGGCTTGCTCCACCTTTCTCTGGCTTGCTCCACCTTTCCCAGGCTTGCTCTACTATTCTCTGGCTCGCTCCACCGTTCTTTTGCTTGCTTCACCATTCTCTGGCTTGCTCCACCTTTCTCTGACTTGCTCCACCTTTCTCTGGTTTGCTCCAACTTTCTCTGGCTTGCTCCACCTCTCTCTGCCTTGCTCCACCTTTGTCTTGCTTGGTCCACCTTTCTCTCGCTTGCTCCACCTTTCTCTGGCTTGCTCCACCTTTCTCTGGCTTTCTCCACCTTTCTCTGGCTTGCTCCACCTTCCTATAGCTTCCTCGACCTTTCTATGGCATGCGACACTATTCCCTGGCTTGTTCCACCTTTCTCTAGCTTGCTCCATCTCTTTCTTGCTTGCTCCACCGTTCTCTTGCTTTTTCAACCATTCTCTGGCATGCTCCACCGTTTTCTGGCTTGCTACACCTTTTTCTGGCTTGCTATACATTTTTATGGCCTGCTCCACCTTTCTCTGGCTTGCTCCACTGTTCTCTGGCTTGCTGCACCGTTCTCTGGCTTGCTCTGCCTTTCTCTTGCTTGCTCCACCTTTCTCTGGCTTGTTTTACCGTTCTCCGGCTTGTTCCACTGTTCTCTGGCTTGCTCCACTGTTCCCTTGCTTGCTCTACCTTTCTCTGGCCTGATTCACCTTTCACTGGCTTGCTCCACCTTTCTCTGGCTTGCTCCACTGTTCTTTGACCTGTCCTCCTTTCTCTGGCTTGCTCCACCATTCTCTGGCTTGCTCCACCCTTTGCTGGCTTGATCCACCTTCCTCTGGCTTGCTCCACAGTTTTGTGACGTGCTCCACTTTTCTCTGGCCTGCTTCACCATTTTCTGGCTTACTCCACCTTTCTGTGGCTTGCTCCACCTTCCTTTGGCTTACTCCAACTCTCTCTGAATTTCTCTACATTTCTCTGGCTTGCTAAGCCGTTCTATGGCTTGCTCCATTATTCTCTTGCTTGCTCCACCTTTCTCTGGCTTGCTCCACCGTTCTCTGACTTGCTCCACCATTCTCTGGCTTGCTCCACCGTCCTTTGGCATGAACACCGTTCTCTGACTTGCTCTACCTTTCTCTATCTTACTCCTCCTTTCCCTTGCTTGCTCAATCTTTCTCTGGCTTGCTCCACTGTTCTTTGGCTTGCTGTTCCAATCTCTGGCTTGCTCTACCATTCTCTGGCTTGCTCAACCTTTCCCTGGTTTGCTCCACCTTTCTCTGGCTTGCCTCGCTGTTCTCTGACTTGGTCCACCTTTCTCTGGCTTGCTTCACCTTTTTCTGGCTTGCTCCAGCTTTCTTTTCCTTCCTCCACCTTTCTCTGGCTTGCTCCACGGTTCTTTGGCTTGCTCTACCTTTTTTTGGCTTGCTCCATTGTTCTCTAGCTTGCTCCGTCTTTTTCTGGCCTACTCCACCATTCTCTGGCTTGCTCAACCATTCGCTGGCTTGCTCCACCTTTCCCTGGCTTGCTCCACCTTTCTCTGGCTTGCTCCACCTTTGGCTGGCTTGCTCCGCCTTTCCCTGGCTTGCTCCACCTTTCTCTGACTTGCTCCACCTTTCCCTTGCTTGTTCGATCCTTCTTTGGCTTGCTCCACCTTTCCCTAGCTTGCTCCTCCCTTCTCAGGTTTGCTCCACCTTTCTCTGGATTGCTCCACCGTTCTCTGGCTTGCTTGACCTTTCTCTGGCTTGCTCCACTTTTCCCTGGCTTACTCCACCTTTCTCTGGCTTGCTTGACCTTTCCCTGGCTTACTCCACCTTTCTCTGGCCTGCTCCACCTTTCTCTTGCTTGCTCCACCTTTCTCAAGCTTGCTTCACCTTTCTCTTGATTGCTCAACCTTTCTCTGGCTTGCTCCACCATGTCCCGGCTTGCTCCACCCTTCTCTGGCTTGCTCCACCTTTCTCTGGCTTGCTCCATTGTTCTCCGGCTTGCTCCACCTTTTACTGGCTTGCTCCCCCTTTCTCTGGATTGCTCCACCTTTCTTTGGCTTGATCCGCTGTTCTCCGGTCTGCTCCACCATTCTCTGGCATGCTCCACTGTCTTCTGTCATGCTCCACCTTTCTCTGGCTTGCTCCATCTTTCTCTAGCTGGCTCCACCTTTCTCTGGCTCGCTCCACTGTTCTGTGGCTTGCTCCACCTTTCTCTGGCTTGCTATCAATTTCTCTTGCTTGCTCCACCGTTCTCTGGCTTGCTCCGCCATTCTTTGGCTTGCTCCATCGTTCTCTGGCTTGCTCCACCGTTCTCTTGCTTGCTTCACCACTCTCTGGCTTGCCGCACCTCCCTTTGGCTTGTTCTCACTTTCTCTGGCTTGCTCCACCTTTCAATGGCCTGCTCCTTTCTTTTTCCTGCTCTACCTTCTATGATCCGCTCCACTGTTCTATGGCTTTCTCTAACATTCGGTAGCTTTCTCCACCACTATCATGCTTGATCCATCATTCTCTGGCTTGCTCCACCGTGTTCTGGCCTACTCCACCTTTCTTTCACCTGCTCCACCACTCCCTGGATTCCTCCAACCTTCTCTGGCCCGCTCCACCTTTCTCTGGCATGCTTCACCTTTCTCTGGTTTGCTCCACCATTCTCTGACTTGGTCCACCTTTCCTTGGTTTCTTCCACTATTCTCTGGCTTGCTCCACTATTATCTGGCTTGCTCCACCTTTCTTTTGCTTGCTAATCCGTTCTCTGGATTTATTCACTTTTTCTGGATTGCTCCACCTTTCTCTGGCTTGCTCAACCTTTCTCTCACTTGCTCCACCGTTCTCTGAGTTGCTCCACCTTTCTCTGAGTTTCTCCACCTTTCCCTGACTTGCTCCAAATTTCTCTGGCTTGCTCCACCTTTCTCTGGCTTGCTCCAACTTTCCCCGGCTTGCTCCACCTTTCTCTTGATTGCTCCACCTTTCCCTGGCTTGCTCCACCTTTCTTTGACTTGCTCCACCGTTCCGTGGCTTGCTCCACCTTTCTCTGGGTTTCTCCACCTTTCTCTGGCATGTTCCACCTTTCTCTGGCTTGCTCCACCTTTCTATGGCTTGCTCGGCCTTTCTCGGGCTTGCTCCACCATTTTCTGGCTTGCTAAGACTTTCTTTGGCTTGCTGCACCTTTCTTTGGCATGCTCCACATTTATTTGGCCTGCTCCACCTTCCTCTGGCATGCTACACCATTCTCTGGCTTGCTCCATTGATCTCCGGCTTTCTCCTACTTTTTCTGGCTTGCTTAACCCTTTTCTTGCTTGCTCCAGCGTTTTCTGGCTTGCTGCACCTTTCTTTGGCTTGCTCCACCTTTCTCTTGCTTGATCCGCCTTGCTCTGGCTTGCTCCACCGTCCTCTTGCTTACTCCACCTTTCTTTGGCTTGCTTCTTCATTCTCTGGTTTGCTCCACCTTTCTCTGGCTTGCTCCACCTTTCCATGACTTGCTCCACATTTCTCTGGCCTGCTCCACCTTTCTCTGGATTGCTCCACCTTTCCCTGGCTTGCTCCACCTTTCCTAGATTTCTCCACCTTTCTCTGGCTTGCTCCACATTTCTATGGCTTACTTCACCTTTCTATGGTTTGCTCTACCGTTCCCTGGCTTGGTCCACCGTTCTCTGTCTTGGTCCACCTTTCTCTGGCTTGCTCCACTGTTCTCTGGCTTACCCCACCTTTCTTTGGCTTGCTCCACCTTTCCCTGCCTTGCTCCAACTTTCTCTGGTTTGCTCTACCTTTCTCTAACTTGCTGCACCTTTCCCTGGCTCGCTCCACCTTTCTCGGCCTTGCTCCGTCTCTCTCTGGCTTGCTCCACCTTTCCCTGGATTGCTCTACCTTTCTCTTGCTTGCTCCACCTTTCTTTGGCTTGCTCCATCTTTGTGTAGCTTGCTCCACCTTTCTGTGGCTTGCCCTACATTTCTCTGGCTTGCTCCACCTTTCTCTATCTTCTTTACCTTTCTCTGGCTTGCTCCACCTTTATCTGGCTTGCTCCACCGTTCTCTGACTTGCTCCACCGTTATCTGGCTTGCTTCACCGTTCTGTGGTTTGGTCCATCGTTCTCTTGCTTGCTCCACCTTTCTCTGGCTTGCTCCATTTTCTCTCGCTTGCGCCATCATTCTCTGGGTTGCTGCACTTTTCTCTGGCTTGCTCCACCTTACTCTGGCCTGCTCCATTTTTTTCTGGCTTGCTCCACCTTTCTCTGGCTTGCTCCACCATTCTCTGGCTTGCTCGACCTCTCTCTAGCTTGCACCACCTTTCTCTGACTTGCTCCAGCGTTCTCTTACTAGCTCCACCTTTCTCTGGCTTGCTCCACCTTCCTCTGGCTTGCTCCATCGTTCTCTGGCTTGCTCCACCTTTGTCTGGATTGCTCCACCTTTCCCTGTCTCGCTCCACCTTTCTCTGGCTTCCTCCACCTTTCAATGGCCTGCTCCATCTTTCTCTGGCTTGCTCCACCTTTCCCAGGCTTGCTTTACCATTCTCTGGCTTGCTCCACCGTTCTCTCGCTTGCTCCACCATTCTCTGGCTTGCTCCACTTTTCTCTGACTTGTTCCACCTTTCTCTGGTTTTCTCTAACTTTCTCTCGCTTGCTCCACCTCTCTCTGGCTTGATCCACCTTTGTCTGGCTTGGTCTACCTTTCCCTCGCTTGATCAACCTTTTTCTGGCTTGCTCCACCTTTCTTTGGCTTGCTCCACCTATCTCTGGCTTGCTTCACCTTTCTCTGGCTTCCTCGACCTTTCTATGGCATGCGACACTATTCCCTGGCTTGTTCCACCTTTCTCTATATTGCTCGACCTCTCTCTGGCTTGCTCCACCGTTCTCTTGCTTTTTCCACCATTGTCTGGCATGCTCCACCATTTTCTGGCTTGCTCCATCTTCCTCTGGCTTGCTCCACCTTTTTATGGCTTGCGCTACCTTTCTCTGGTTTGCTCCAGTGTTATCTGGCTTGCTGCACAGTTCTCTGGCTTGCTCCACCGTTCTGTGACTTGCCGACACACCGTGAGAAAGCTGCTACCAGCGTGGGTACAGGTTGATCCAATGTGGGCAGCTAGCTCATGCAGATCCTTGTGCTGGCCGCAGTTGCTGATTGTTGCTGTTGGAAGTGGAAGCTTATGATGGACGTTGGGCACAGGGGTAAGCCGCATGTGTTGAGGAAGGCTCGGCGTGGGCGCAGGTTGTTTTGAGAGCAGCGATGCAACCGGGCGGGTCCGTGTGCCAAGAGGGTGATCAAAACGGATGGTAGGGGGCGGATTCATGTTGATGGAATGGACGCATGGACAAAAACACGTGCGCTGATGAGCGATGAGGATAATGATGATGTGAGTGATGATGATGATGAAGCTGGTGCTGAAACAGGGTGAAGTTTGTCAAGGATACTGGGGCTGATAAGGAAAATGTACGACACTGATGAAGGGGATGATGATGAAGAGGATGTCTGGCAATGCAAGGAGATAAGGCTGGTGGAGCAGTGGCGAAATAGAAGGATGGAGAAGGTGGTTAGTGAGTGGCAGTAGGCCGATGAGGCAACCAGCTACTCTGAAATCAGGAGAGTGACGGCTTGTTCCCCAGTTGGCCCAAGACCAACGGACAGGAAGACTGGTGGTGTCCGGTGTCCTCACAGCAAGAGGAAGTCGGCTGCAGAAGGAGAAGCTTAGCAGAGACGTTCGTATATGGCAGGAGAGGGATGGCTTGTTTCCCAGTTGGCTCGAGACATGAACAAGAAGACTGGTGGTGTCCAATTTCCTCATGGCAACGGAGCTCTGCTGCAACAAGGAGGCGGCAGGAGAGAATGGTGGAAGTGAGGACGGAGAGGGCGGTAGATGTTGGGGATGATGCTTGCGTAGCGGGTTGCGACTAATGGGGCGGGTGAAGGAGGGTAGAAGGGTGAGTGCTCTGTGGGAAGGCGAGATTTTGGGCGATAGGAAGCTTTGAGGAAGATGGTGACAGGTGGCGGCTCGATCGTGGCTTGCGACTATTGTTGACATAGAGTCACGGGACATTTGCCACTGGCACGCCTTCTGCCCAGGAATTGCTCCCAATTGCTAAATGACATTCAAGCTTGCGAGGCAGTCCAGGTAGAGTTTCCGACGTCAGCTGCTGGTAACGCTGTGAAGTGAACAAAGACGGTAGCGGCAGAGGAATGCTAGACCGAAAGGTACAGTGATCGTGGTAGTAAAGTGACGACTTGGTTAAGCGGAAGTAGGGGATGTTGCCTGACGCTCTGATACTAGGTTAGAAGAATGAAGCGAGTTAAGACAGCAATGACAGCAGAGAACAGAAGCAATGAGACATGTGGAGCCACGGCAGATAGATGAAGACAGCAAAGAGACGTGAGACATTGCAAGGTGTAAGTCGCAGGAGCTTGGAGCGCACTGATGTGCCAAATAAGGTAGCGAGGTAGACAGGTAGCCAGTGAGAGAGAGTGGAGACAGAGTGAGAGTGATAGGTTGATGGCCACTGAGCAAAGGAAAGGAGTGACGGAGCGAGGGGTCAAGAGCAGAGAGTGGATGGCAATGGAAGATGGAACAAAGAGCGAGTAGAGCAGAGACACGGTGACAAAACCGTGGAACCAAAGGCGAACATGATGAAACGAATTGTTCTGGGTTGATTCAAGGGAATGAACATACTCGGTGTATACAAACGGAACAGGACAAACTAGTAAGGCAATGGCTTCTTTCCGCTAGCCAGACACGGGTGACAGGTTTCGCTTTGTTAGGGGATGACATGACCGTTAGGGCCCAACGGGTGTTTTCCAAGAGCTGTTGGTCAAGTTGGTTCGGTCGAAGTTCTGAACCATTATTGAGAGTTCTTATCAGTGTAGTGCTTTACTAGCATTGTGCATGGTAGCCACACCATGCCACTACCTATTGAAAGTCTTTGTACTTGCTAGTCCATAAAAAGTATTCTGAAACCATTGTTCCTCCCTCTGATCATTTGTGACACGTGTTATGAGTTGTCAACGTTGACCACACACCGTGGAATTCTTTGGTCATGGTCATTGACATATGCCTACTTTGGTTGGTCACTGTGCATGGTAGCCACACCATGCCACTATTTACTGATTATATTTGTACTTTCTAGTCAATAATTAGTATTCCCAAACCATTATTTCCCCTCTGAACATTTGTGATTCGTGTTATGAGTTGTGAATGTTGACCCATCATAGTGAAATTATTTGGTCAAGGTCAGTGACATATGCCTACTTTGGTTGGTCATTGTGCATGGTAGTCACACCATGCCATTACTTCTCGAAGATCTTTGTACTTACTAGTTGATAACTTATATTCCCAAACCACTGTTTCCCCCTCAAACCATTTGTGACCCGTATTATGGGTCGTCAACGTTGACCACACATAGTGAAATGCTTTGGTCAAAACAAGTGACATATGTCTACGTTGGTTGGTCATCGTGCATGGTAGCCACACTGTGCCACTACTTTTTGAAGATCTTTGTACTTGCTAGTTGATCACTAGTGTTACCAAACCACTGTTTCCCCCTCTGACCATTTTTTACTCGTATTATGGGTTGTTAACATTGACCACACATAGTGAAGCTCTTTGGTCACGATAAGTGACATATGCCTACTGTGGTTGGTAATTGTGCATGGTAGCCACACCATGCCACTACTTATTGAAGGTCTTTGTACTTGCTAGTTGATAAGTAGTATTCCCAAACCATTGTTCCCCCCTGTGACCATTTGTGACTTGTACTATGAGTTTTCAACATTGACCATACATTACGAATTCTTTGGACGTAGTCAGTGACGTATGCCTACTTTGGTTGGTCGTTGTGCATGGTAGCCACACTGTGCCACTACTTAACAAATGTCATTGTACTTGCTAGACAATACCAAGTATTCCCAAACCATTGTTTCCTCCTCTTACCATTTTTATCTTGTATTATGAGTTGTCAACGCTGACCCATCACAGTGAGATTCTCTGGTCAAGGTTAGTGACCCGTGCCTACTCTGGTTGGTCATTGAGCATGGTAGCCACACCGTGGAATTAATTGTTAAAGGTGTTGGTACTAGCTAGTCGATAACAAGTATTCCCAAACCATTGTTTATACCTCCGACCATTAGTGACCTGTATGAAGAGGTATCAACATTGACCACACATGTTATATTCTTTGGTCATAGTCTGTGACATGTGCCTACTTTGGTCAGTCATTGTGCATGGTAGCTACATCGTGCTACTACTTACTGAAGGACAGTGTACGTGCTAGTCAATAACTAGTATTCTCAAACCATTCTTTAGACCTTTGAATAAACGTGACTCGTGTTAGGAGTTGTCAACGTTGACCACATAAAGTAAAACTCTTTGGTCATGGTCAGTGACATATGCCTACTTTGGTTGGTCATTGTGCACGGAAGCCACTGCGTGCCACTACTTATTGAAGGTATTTGTACTTGCTAGTTGATAACTAGTGTTCCCAAACAAATATTTCCCCCTCTGAACGTTTGTGACTTGTATTATGAGTTGTGAACGTTAACCACACACAGTGGATCACTTTGGTCATGATCAGTGACGTATGCTTACCTTAGTTGGTCATTGTGCATGGTAGACACACAATGCCACTATGTTCTGGAGGTCTTTGGACTTGCTAGTTGATAGCTAGTATTCTCAAATAATTGTTTCCCCCTCTTACCATTTGTGACTCCTTTTTCCAGTTGTCAACATTGACCACACACAATGAAATTCTTTTGGTCATGATCAGTGACATACGCTTACTTTGGTTGGTCATTTTGGATGGTGGACACACTGTGCCACTACTTATTAAAGATCCTTGTACTTGCTAGTTGATAACTAGTATGTTGAAGCCATTGTATCTCCCTCTTACCATTTGCGACTCATGTTATGAGTAGTCAACGTTGTCCAACCATCGTGAAATGCTTTGGTCATGATCAATGACATATGCATACTTTGGTTGGTCATTGTGCATGGTAGCCACACCGTGCCACTACGTATTGAAGGTTTTTGTACTTGCTAGTCCATACCTAGTGTTTTCAAACCATTGTTTTCCCCTCTGAACATTTGTGTCTTGTGTTATGAGCTGTCAATGTTGACCACACAAAGTGGATTTTTTTGTCATGGTCAGTGACATATGGCTATTTTGGTTCATCATTTTGCATGGTAGCCACACTGTATCACTACTTATTGAAGGTATTTGTACTTTCTAGTTGTTTACTAGTATTCCCAAACCATGGTTTCCCCCTCTAACCTTCTGTGACTTGTATTATGAGTTGTGAGCATTGACCACATAAAGTGAACTTTTTTCTTCATGGTCGATGACATATGCCTATTGTGTTTGGTTATTGTGTATGGCAGCCATATTGTGCCACAACTTATTGAAGCTTTTTGTACTTTATAGTTGATAACTAGTATCTCCAAACCATTGTTTCTCAATTTGACCATTAGAAAATATTGTTATCAGTTTTCAACATGGACCACACATAAAGCACAATTATTTTGTCATGGTCAGTAACATATTCCTACTTTGGTTGGTCACTATTCATGGTAGCCACACCGTGCCACTACTTAATGAAGATCTTTCTACAAGCTAGTTGGCACCTAGTTTTCCCAAACCTTTTCCTCCCCTATGACCATATGTGTCTCCCACTATGGATTGTCAACGCTGGCCACACATAGTGAAATTCTTTGGTCATGGTCAGTGTCATATGCCTTATTTGGTTGGTCATTTTGCATAGTAGTCACACCGTATCACTACTTACTCAATTTCTTTCTACTTGATAGCTGATAAGAAGTATTCCCAAACCAGTTTTTCCCCCTATGACCATTTGTGACTCGTGTTATGATTTTTCAACGTTGACCACACACCGTGCAAATCTTTGGTAATGAAAAGTGATATGTGTCTGCTTTGGTTGGTCATTGTGCATGGAAGCCACACCGTGTCACTACTTATTGAAGGTATCTGTACTTGCTAGTCAAAACCTAGTGTTTCCAACCCATTTTTTCTCCCTCTGACCATTTGTGACTCGTGTTGTGGGTTGTCTGCATTGACAACATGGAACTCTTAGGTCATGCTCAGTGATACATGCCTACTTTCGTTGGTGATTGTGCATGGTAGCCACACCGTGCTACTACTTACTTAAGTTCTTTGTACTTACTAGTGAATAACTAGTATCCTCAAACCATTGTTTCCCCCTCTGAACATTTGTGACTCATGTTATGAGTTGTCAACGTTAACCACATAAAGTGAAATCCTTTGGTCATGGCCAGTGACATACGCCTACTTTGGTTGGTCATTGTGAATGGTAGCCACAGCATTCCACTACTTATTGAATATCGTTGTATTTTCTAGTTGATAACTAGTATTCCCAAACTATTGTTTCCCCCTCTTACCATTTATGACTCGTATTATGAGCTGTCAACGTTGACCAACCATAGTGAACATCTTTAGTCGTGGTCAGTGACATATGCCTACTTTGGTTGGTCATTGTGCATGGTAGCCACACCGTAATACTCATAGAAGTTCTTTGTAATTGCTAGTTGATAACGAGTATTCCCAAACCAGTGTTTCCACCTATTACCAGTTGTGACTCGTGTTATAAGCTTTCAACACTGACCACCCATAGTGAAATTATTTGGTCATGGTCAGTGACATATGCCAAATTTGGTTGGTTATTGTGCAGGGTAGCCATGCTCTGCCAATACGTACTCAAGATCTTTGTACTCTCTAGTTGATAAATAGCATTAAAACAAGTGTTTCCCCCTCTGACCATATGTTACTCGTATAATGAGTTGTCAACATTGACCACACATAGTAAAATTCTTTGGCCATGGTCAATGACATATGCATACATTGGTTGGTCATTGTGCATGGTAGCCACACTGTGCCACAACCTATTGAAGATCTTTGTACTTGCAAGGCAATAATCGTATTCATTAACCATTGGTTTCCCCTCTGACAGTTTGTTACACATGTCATGAGTTCTCAATACTGACCACACAGTGAAATTTGTTTCTCATGGTCAGTGACATATGCCTAATTTGGTTGGCCATTGTGCATGGTATCCTTACCCTGCCACTACATACTGAAGATATTTGTACTTGCTAGCTGATAACTACTATTCCCAAATAATTGTTTTTCCCCCACTGACCGTTTTTTACCCCAATCGTGAGTTGTCAACATTGACCACATAAAGTGACATTCTTTGGTCGTGGTCAGTGGCATATGCCTAAGTTGGTTGGTCATTGTGTATGGTATCCACACCGTGCCACTAATTATTGAAGTTCTTTGTACTTGATACTTCAAAACTAGTATTTGAAAACTATTGACTCCCCCTGTCACCATTTTTAACTCGTATTATGAGATGTCAACATTCACCATACATAGTGAAATTATTTGGTCATGATTAGTGACATATGCCTACTTTGGCTGGTCATTATGCATGGTAGCCAGACCATGCTACTATGTATAGAAGATCTTTGAAGGTCTTCATTGATCAATAGTATTCACTGAAAAATGTTTTTCCCTCTGATCATTTGTGACTCGTGTTATGAGTTTTCAACGTTGACCCATCAAAGTGGAACTCTTTAATAATGGTCAGTGACATATGCATGCTTTGGTTGGTCATTGTGCATGGTAGCCACACCATTCCACTCCTCATTGAAGTTCTCTGTACTTGCTAGTTGATAAATAGTATTCACAAACCATTGTCTCCTCCTCTGACCATTTGTGACACATGTTGTCAACGCTGGCCAGACATAGTGGAATTTGTTGGTCATAGTCAGTGAAGAATGCCTACTTTGGTTGGTCATTGTGCATGGTAGCCACATTGTGCCACTACTTATTGAAGGTCGTTGTACTTACTAGACGATAACTAGTAGTCCTAAACCATTTTTCCCTCTGTGAGTATTTGTGACTCGTGGTATGGATTGTCAACATTCATCACACATAGTGGAATTCTTTGGTCATCGTTATTGACATATGCATACTTTGGTTGGTCATTGTGCACGGTAGCCACACCGTGCCAGTACGTATTGAAGGTTTTTGTACTTTCTAGAAAACACCTAGTATTCCCAAACCATTCTTTCCCCCTCTGACCATTCGTGACTCGTATTATGAGTTGTTAACGTTGACCACACATAGTGAAATTCGTTGGTCATGGTCAGTGTTATATGCCTAATTTGGTTTGTCATTGTGCATGGTAGTCACATCATGTCACTAATTATTGTAATTCTTTCTACTTGCTAGTTGATAACAAGTATTCCCAAACCGGTGTTTCCCCCTCTGACCATTTATGACTCGTGTTATGAGTTTTCAATGTTGACCACACACAGTGTAAGTCTTTGGTACTGATAAGTGACATGTGTCTACTTTGGTTGGTCATTGTGCATGGTAGCCACACCGTGCCACAACTCATTGAAGGTCATTGTACTTGCTAGTTGATAACAAGTATTCCCAAACTATTTTTTCCCCCTTTGACCATTTTTCACTCGTCTTAAAGTTGTCATCGTTGACCACTCACAGTGAAATTCTTTCGTCATGGTCAGTGACATATGCCTACTTTGGTTGGTCATTGTGCACTGTAGCCTTACCGTGTCACTATGTATTGAATGTCTTTGTATTTGCTACTTGATACCTAGTGTTTCCAAACCATTGTTTCTCCCTCTGACGTTTTGTGACTTGTGTTATGGGTTGTCAACATTTTCCACACACCGTAGAACTCTTAGGTCATGCTCAGTGACATATGCCTACTTTTGTTGGTGATTGTGCATGGTAGCCACACCGTGCCACTACTTATTGAAGGTCTTTGTACTTACTAGTCATTAGCTAGTATCCTCAAACCATTGTTTCTCCTCTGAACATTTGTGACTCGTGTTATGAGTTGTCAACGTTGACCACATAAAGTGAAATCCTTTCGTCATGGTCAGTGACATACGCCTACTTTGGTTGGTCATATTGAATGGTAGCCATATCATTCCACTACTTGTTGAAGATGTTTGTACTTGCTAGTTAATAACTAGTATTCCCAAACTATGTTTTCCCCCTCTTATCATTTGCGACTTGTATTATGAGTTGTCAACGTCGACCAACCATTGTGAAATTCTTTAGTCATGGTCAGTGAGATACGCCTACTTTGGTTGGTCATTGTGCATGGTGGCCACACCGTGCCACTACTTATTGAAGTTCTTTGTACTTGCTAGTTGATAGATAGTTTTCCCAAACCAGTGTTTTCCCTTCTTAAAATTTATGACTCGTGGTATAAGTTGCCAATGTTGACCATCCATAGTGAAATTCTTTGTTCATGGTCAGTGACATATGCATAACGTTTTTGTTCATTGTACATGGTAGCCACGCTGTGCCAATACATACTCAAGATCTTTCTACTTGATAACTAGTATTACCAAACCAGTGTTTCCCCCTCTGACCATTTGTGACTCGTATTACGAGTTGTCAACATTGACCACACATAGTGAAATTCTTTGGTCATGGACAATAATATATGCCTACTTTGATTGGTAATTGTGAATGGTAGCCACACCTTGCTACTACTTATTGATGATCTCTGTACTTGCGAGACGATACTAGAATTCATAAACTATTATTTCCCCCATCTGACTGTTTGTGACTCATGTTATGAGTTCCCCACATTGCCCACACAGTGAAATTTGTCTCTCATGGTCAGTGACATATGCCTAATTTGGTTGGCCATTGTGCATGGTTTCCACACCCTGTCACTACATTCTGAAGATCTTTGTACTTACTAGTTGATAACCAGTATTACCAAACCATTGTTTCCCCCAACTGACCATTCTTGACCCGTATTATGAGTTTTCAACATTGACCACATAAAGTGAAATTCTTTGGTCATGGTCAATGACATATGCCTGAGGTGGTTGGTCATTGTGTGTGGTAGCGAAACCGTGCCAGGACTTATTGAAGGTCTTTGTACTTGCTAGTTGAAAACTAGTATTTGCAAACTATTGATTTACCCTGTTACAAATTGTGACTCATATTATGAGATGTCAGCATTAACCACACACAGTGAAATGCTTTGGTCATGATCAGTGACATATGCCTACTTTGGTTGGTCATTATGCATGGTAGCCACACCGTGCCACTATGTATTGAAGGTCTTTATACTTTCTAGTTGATAACTGGTATTCACTGACAATTCCCCCTGTCCATTTGTGACTCGTGTTATGAGTTGTCAACGTTGACCCATCATAGTGGAACTCGTTGGTCATGATAAGTGACACATGCCTACTTTGGTTGGTCATTGTGCATGGTAGCCACACCGTGCCACTAATTATTGAAGGTAGTTTTTCTTACTAGACAATACCTAGCGTCCCAAACCATTGTTTCCCCCTCTGACCATTTGTGACTTGTATTATGAGTTGTCAACATTGACCACATAAAGTGAAATGATTTGGTCATGGTCAGTGACATTTACATACTTTGATCGGTCTTTGTGCATGGTAGCCACACCATGGCACTACTCATTGAAAGTCTTTGTACTTTCTTGTTGATATATAGTATTCACAAACCATTGTCTCCTCCTTTGACCATTTATGACTCGTGTTTTGGGTTGTCAACGCTGGCCACACATAATGGAATTTGTTGGTCATAGTCAGTGACAAATGCGTACTTTGGTCGGTCATTGTGCATGGCAGGCACATTGTGCCACTACTTTTTTAAGGTCTTTGTACTTTCTATATGATACCTAGTATTCCCAAACCATTCTTTCCCCCTCTGACCATTCGTGACTTGTATTATGAGTTGTCAACATTGACCATACACAGTGAAAATCTTTGGTCATGGTCAGTTTCATATGCCTACTTTGGTTGGTCGTTGTGCATGGTATCCACACCGTGCCACTACTTATTGAAGGTCTTTGTACTTGCTGGTTGATAAAGAGTACTTACAAACCATTTTTTCTTCCTGTGACTGCTTGTGACTTGTAAAATGAGTTGTGAACGTTGACCAAACATAGTGAGATTATTTGGTCATGGTCAGTGACATATGCCTACTACGGTTGGTCATTGTGTATGATAGCCACACCGTGCCACTACGTATTGAGATACTTGTACTTGCTAGTCGATAACAAGTATTCCCAAAGCATAGTTTCCCAGCCTGACCATTTTCGACTCGTGTTATGTGTTGTAAAATCTGACCACACGCAGTGAAATTCTTCTAGTCATAGTCAGTGACATATGCCTATTTTGGTTGGTCATTGTGCATGGTAGCCACGCCGTTCCACTACTTATTGAAGTTCTTTGTACTTCCTATATTATACCTAGTGTTTCCAAATCATTTTTTTCTTGTCTGACCATTTGTGACTCGTGTTATGGGTTGTGAACGTTGGCCACACATACTGGAATTCTTTGGTCATAGTTAGTGAAAACTGCCTACTTTGGTTGGTCATTGTGCATGGTACCCACACCGTGCCACAACTGAATAAAAGTTTTCAAACTTGCTAGACGATAACTAGTATCTGTAAACCATTGTTTTCCCCTCTGACCACTTGTGACTCGTGTCATGGATTGTCAATGTTGACCACGCAAAGTGGAATTCTTTGGTCATGGTCAGTGAAATATGTATACTTAGGCTGGTCATTGTGCATGGTAGCCACACCGTGCCACTAGTTATTGAAGGTCTTTGTACTTGCTAGACGATACCGGGTTTTCCCAAAGGAATGTTTCCTCCTCTGGATATTTGTGACTTGTATTATGGGTCGTCAACGTTGACCCATCATAGTGACATTCTTTGGTCATGGTGAGTGACATACGCCTACTTTGGTTGGTCATTGTGCATGGTCACCACAACGTTACACTACCTGTTGAAGATATTTGTACTTGATAGTGGATACCTAGGATTTTGAAACCATTGTTTCCCCCTCTGACCATTTGTGACTTCTATTATGAGTTGTCAACATTGACCACACATAGTATAATTCTTTCGTCGTGGTCAGTGACATATGCCTAATTTGGTTGGTCAATGTGCATGGTTGCCACACAGTGCTACTACTTATTGAAGGTCTTTGTACTTACTAGTCGATACCCTGTGCTCCTAACCCATTGCTTTCTCCTTTGACCATTTGTGACTCGTGTTATGAGTTGTCAATATTGACCACACACAGTGAAATTCTTTGGTCATAGTCAGTGACATATGCCTACTTTGGTTGGTCATTGTTCATGATAGCCACACCGTGCTACTACTTATTGATAATATTTGTACTTGCAAGTCGATGACTAGTATTCCCAAACCATTGTTTCCCCCTCTGACCATTGTTTACCCGTATAATGGGTTGTCAAAGTTGACTACGCATAGTGAAACTCTTTTGGTCATGAGCAGTGACAGATGCCTACTTTGGCTGGTTATTGTGCATCGTAGCCACATCTTGCCAGTACTTGTTGAAGGTCTTTGTACTTGCTAGAAAAAAACTAGTATTCCCAAACCATTGTTCCCCCTCTGAACATTTGTGATGCATACTGTGAATTGTTAACGTTGACCACACAGTGAAATTCTTTGGTCATGGTCTGTGACATATGCCTACTTTGGTTGTTCATTGTGCATTGTAGCCATACCGTGCCACTACTTATTGAAGGTCGTTTTACTTGCTAGTTGATAACTAGTATTCCCAAACTATTGTTTCCCCCTCTTAACAATTGTGAACCGTGCTTTGAGTTGTCAACATTGACCACACATAGTGAAACTCTTTGGTCATGAGAAGTGACATATGCCTACTTTGGTTCACCATTGTGCATGGTAGCCACACCATGCAACTACGTAATGAAGGTCTTTGTACTTGCAAGTCAATAGCTAGTATTCCCAAATCATTGACTCTACCTCTGACCATTTTTGACTCGTGGTATGAGTTGTCAACGTTGACCACATAAAGTGGAATGTTTTCTTCATAGTCAGTGACATATGCATACTTTGGTTGGTCATTGTGCATGGTCGCTACACCGTGGCATCTGATACCCCCCGTGAATCTGTCACAACAACGGCTCCAGGTTGATTCCTGGTCTCATTGTTGCCAAGACGGTATCTCAGATGCTGGATGATGGGCAGTTGACTGATCCTCCACAATGTTGAAGATGTTTTCTCCACATGCCTGGTAAGTCATGCGGATCCTGGGTGAACAGCAGATGGAGACTGGGTTCCACCAGATCGTGGAGTCCGTATCTTAGTGCAGCATTGAAGCAATTTGTTTGTGAGGTGAAGGCACCGTTGGAGCAGTATGCTCCAAAGAATAGATATCCTCAGATCAGGAACCCCACAATCAAGAAGTCATGGAGGAGGTAGGGATTAAGCTTTTGTAGAAGACTTGCTCCCACTCTTTCACATTTGTACTCCGAATTTCTGTTTCTTCATCTGTTGAGGAAAGTACCAGTTGTGGAGTCCCCAGCCTGGTTAGGAATTTGGTTTTGTGAAAGGTATGAAGATCGAAGGATCTTCTTACCCAGTCGTAGTATTGGAGGTAGTACCAGCACTCCGCTGCTATGTCTCCATGGTTGTCAAGGGAGTGGTAGATGGTGACAAGGTGACGTTTCAGTTGCGTGCATATTTCATTGAGTGTGCTGATGTAGTTTATTCGACACTCAAGTGGGGTGTGAAGATGGTCCAAGAAGGAAATCGACCACATTGTATTCGTTGATGTAGATACGGTGTGCGTTGTGAATGATGCTGTCTGTCCAGCTGAAGAAATGGTTAGCAACAGCTGCAAGAGTTACACAGGTCTCTGGGGTGGCAGAAAGTGTTACCTTTTTTGCTGAAGGGAGCTGTTGAGAAAGATTGGATGTGGCAGCAAGACCTCGTGCTTTGCAAAAGGGATCGCAAGGGTGCAGGTTGCCGCAAAAGTGGCGGTTCGACTGAGCGGGTTTGTTTGCCAAGCGGATGATGACGGAAGGTTTCGAGGCGGCGGAAGTTGATGAAAAAGTGGGCAAAAAGATGGAACCACGTACATTGATGATTATAGAGGAATGGATTGCAACAAAGGGAAGGTGGAAGTCGATGCGCCGTGAGAATTCTACTACTGGCGTGGGTGCAGGCTGCTGCAAAGTGGGCAGCTAGCGTGTGTGGATCCTTGTGCTGGTGGTAGATGCGGAGGAAGCTGATGACGAGGCTGCAAGCTGATGGCAATCTTTGGACGCAGGGGTGAGTTACATGTGTTACAGAAGTTTTGGCGTGGGCACACGTCGTCGTGAGGAGGGTGATGCAACCGGGCGGATCCTTGTGCCAAGAAAAAAATGAGGAGAGCAGAAAAACTCTAGATTTATGAGCAATGTAGGTATAGGGGTGGAACCACATGCGCTGAGGAATAATGACAATGGGAAGGAGGAAGCTGGAGATGACGACGATGAGGCAGCTGAGGCTGATGATGGGAGAGAAAGGAAGACGACAACGAGGCAAATGAGGAAGGAACTGCTGCAAGAAGGATGGATGGAGGAGATGTACAGTGCAGGAAGAGAAGAGACTGCAGTTGCTGAGGAATCAGCAAGTCCCCCTTCCGGCACTAGAGTGACGGCTTGTGTCCCTAGCTGGGTCAACACTGATGAGCGGGGAGAGTGAAGATGTCCAATATCCTGGCTCCAAAGGGGGAGAGAGATTCAGGAGAAGTGAAGATGTCTGTGGCTACCAGGAGAGTGATGGCTTGTAACCCCATTGGGCTTGAGACCAACGAGCAGGAAGACTAGTGGTGTCCGATGTCCTGACAACAAAAGTGAACTATTGCTGCGGACGAGATGGTTGGTGATGATGATGATGCGGATGAATCAGAGAGAGAAAGAAATGTAAGCTTTGGTAGCTGGAGGAGGAAATGATAGAGAAGGCACTGCGGAATATGAGGATGGCGACGCGGATGTAACGGTCTTGCTTAGTCAAGGAGATCATCACAAGGGGCAAGGAAGGAAGGTACGTAGGCGGTATTTGTGATTCAGCAGGCAGTGAAGGACAATGTACATGGGAAATGAAAGGAAGCAGAAGTAACAGAAAGCGTCGACAAAGGCAGCAGCAGAGGACACCTCGGGAACTGTTGTAGGCTGCAGATGATGGACTGCTGATCGCTGCCGCGGGCGTGTGTTTGAACACAGGCCTTTTTTTCCAGTGATGCTCAATATCCCAGCTGCAAACACTTGGTCATTGTGCATGGTAGCCACACCGTGTCACTACTTATTGAAGGTCTTCGTACTTGCAAGTTCATGACTAGTATTCCAAAGCCATTGTTTCCCCCTCTAACCATTTGTGTCTTGTATGAAAAGTTGGCAGCATTGACCACACATGGTGAACTTCTTTGGTCATGGCTAGTGACATACGCCTACATTGATTGGTCATTGTGCATGGTAGCCACACCCTGCCAATACTTATTGAACGTCTTTGTACTTGCTAGACAATACCTAGTATTTCCAAACCATTGTTTCCCCCTCTTACCATGTGTTTCTTGTATCATGAGTTGTCAACCTTGACCCATCTTAGTGGAATTCTTTGGTCAAGGTCAGTGATACGTGCCTACTTTGGTTGGTCATAGTGCATGTCAACCACACCATGCTACTACTTATTGAAGGTCTTTGCACTTGCTAGACGATACCTAGAATTCCCAAGTCATTGTTTCCCCCTCTGACCATTTGTGACTTGTATTATGCGTTGTCAACGTTGAACACATATAGTAGAATTCTTTGGTCATGCTCAGTGACATATGCCTACTTTGGTTGTTCATTTTGCAAGGTAGCCACACCATGCCACTACTTATTGAAGGTATTTGTACTTACTAGTTGATAAAACGTATTCCCAAACCATTGCTTCCCCCTCTGACCATTTGTGACTCGTGTTATGAGTTTTTAATGTTTACCATGCACAGTGAAATTCTTTGGTCATTGTCAGTGATATGTGCCTACTTTGGTTGGTCATCGCGCATGGTAGCCACACCGTGCCATTACTTATTGAAGCTCTTTGCACTTACTAGTTGAAACCTAGTTTTTCCAAACTATTGTTCCCCCTGGACCATTTTTAACTTGTGTTATGTATTGTGAACATTGACCACACACCATGGAATTCTTTGGTCATGGTCAGTGACATATGCCTACTTTGGTTGGTCATTTTGAGGGGTAGCAACACCGTGCCTCTACTAATTGAAGATGTTTGAACTTGCTCATTGAAAACTAGTATTCCCAATCCACTGTTTCCCCCTCTGACCATCTATGACTCGTATCATGGGTTGTCAACGTTGACCACACATAGTGAAACTCTTTGGTTAGGATAAGTGACATATGCCTACTTTGTTTGGTCACTGTGCATGGAAGCCATCCCGTGCCACTACGTATTGAACGTTTTTGTATTTTCTAGAAGATACCTTGTATTCCTAAACCATTGTTTCCCCCTCTTACCGTTTGTGTCTTGTACTATGAGTTTTCAATGTTGACCCATCGCAGTGGAATTATTTGGTCAAGGTCAGTAATACATGCCTCATATGGTTGGTCATTGTGCATGGTAGCCATACCATGTCACTACTTATTGAAGGTCTTTGGTCTAGGTGGTGGATAAAAAGTATTCTCAAACCATTGTTTCTCCCGCTGACCATTTGTGACTCGTATTATGAGTTGTCAACGTTGACTGCACATAGTGAGTTCTTTGTCCATAGTCAGTGACATATGCCTACATTGGTTGGTTATTGTGCATGGTAGCCACATCGTGCCACTACTTATTGAATGTCTTTGTACTGGCTAGTTGATAACTTGTATTCCCAAACCATTGTTTCCCCCTGTGACCATTTGTGACTTGTGTTATGAGTTGTCAACGTTGGCCACCCATAGTGAAATTCTTTGGTCATAGTCGGTGACATATGCCTACTTTAGTTGGTCATTATGCATGGTAGTCATACTGTGCCACTACTTATTGAAGGTCTTTGTACTTTCTAGACAATAGCTAGTATTCTTAAGTTAAATCTTGTTTCTCCCTCTGACCATTTGTGACTCGTATAATGAGTTGTCAATGTTGACCACACATAGTGGAATTATTTGGTCATTGTCAGTGACATCTACCTATTTAGGTTGGTCATTGTGCATGGTAGCCACACCGTGCAACTACCTATTGAAGGTATTTGTACTCACTACTCGATATCAAGTGTTCACAAAACCAGTCCTCCTGGTCGGACCATTTGTGACACGTGTTTAGAGTTGTCAACGTTGACCACACATAGTGAAATTCTTTCGTCATGGTCAGTGACATATGCCTACTTTGGTTGGTCATTGTGCATGGTACCCACACTGTGCCACTACTTATTGAAGGTCTTTGTACCTGCTACTGGACACCTAGTGTTTCCAAGCCAATGTTTCCCCCTTTGACCATCTGTGACTCGTGTTATGGGTTGTCAATGTTGACCACACACTGTGGAATTCTTTGGTCATCATCAGTGACATATGCCTACTTTGGTTGATCACTGTGCATGGTAGCCACAACATACCACTACTTATTAAAGGTGTTTGTACTAGCTAGGCAATAACAAGTATTCCCAAAGCATTGTTTCTACCTCTGGCCATTTGTGACTCGTGTTAAGAATTGTCAACATGGACCACACATAGTGAATTCTTTGGTCATAGTTTGTGACATATGCCTACGTTGGTTGGTTATTGTGCATGGTAGCCACACCGTGCCACTACATCAATGAATGTCTTTCCACTTGCTAGTCAATAAGTAGTAATTGCAAACCATTGTTTCTCCCTTTGAACAAGTGTGACTCGTGTTTTGAGTTGTCAACGTTGACTGCATAAAGTGAAAATATTTGGTCAAGGTCAGTGACATATGCCTACTTTGGTTCGTTATTAAGCATGGTAGCCACAGCGTGCCACTACTTAATGAAGGTCTTTGTACTTGCTATATGATAACTAGTGTTCCCAAACCCTTATTTCCCCCTCTGAGCATTTAGGATTCGTATTATGAGTTGTGAACATTGACCACACACAGTGGAATTATTTCGTTATGGTCAGTGACATATGCCTACTTTAGTTGGTCATTGTGCATGGTATCCAGACGTGCACAATGACCAACCAAAGTAGGCATATGTCACTGACCATGACTGAATAATTTCACTGTGGGTGGCCAACATTGACAACTCATAACAAGAGTCACAAAAGGTCAGATGGGGAAACAATGGTTTGGGAATACTAGTTATCAAGTAGAAAGTACAATGACCTTCAATAAGTAGTGGCACTGTGTGGCTACCATACACAATGACCACTTCTTGCTAGCGGAAAAGAAGCCCGTGCTCTGCTTTTGTCATGTGTTGTGATCTATTACCGAGGATGTTTACTCCCTTGAGTCTAACCAGAACAGTCTTCTTTGCTCTGTTCCCTTTTGGTTCCGCGCCTTCATGGCCGTGTTGTTGTCTTCCTCATTTTTTGCTCACAATTTCCCGTTATGTAATCCAAGTCCTTTGCTGCGCTCCACTTTCACTCGGTGCTCAACTCTTTGCCTCTGATATCGACGTTGTTGCCAAACTCAATCATCTCTCGTACTTACTAAGCCACCAGCCATCTCTCCTTCAAACTAACTCCCAGCTCCACTCATCTCCTCTACACAAAGCTAAAAATCTGACTGCTTCTACCTGCTTCTACTGCTGGTCATCCGACCCACTCCATTTTTCTGACATGGTATGAGAGCGTCGGACATCATTGCCTGGTGATTGCTGACCATGTCGAAATTTTGCAGGCATCATCACCGCTCTTGCCAGACTCTCTCGAGTCCAACTGTCGCCGCTTCCTCTGTAACTGACATCAGCAATGACACGATGACTGCTTCTTAAGCTGTGGAGGTTCTTGTCACTGTGACCAAGCCCTACGTGCATTCTCATGCCCGTGGCAAACATCTGGTGATTCCCGGCCGCCAAGCAGCTGCTAGTAGCTTTCGAATTGCTTTCTGTTGCCAGCTTTGTCGAAGCTTCCTGCCAATGCTCGCTTTCTTTACTATCACTCCGCTGCTCCTCGCCCTCCAGATACACAGTCTCATCTTCAGCGTCAACCTGTCGTTCTCTATTTTACACAACTTTCATGGCTCCAAAGTGACCCCATAGCAGAAATGCAACCTCATCTACCGCCTCCTCCTCTCGCAGTGCATTCCTGCCCTTCTCCTTCTCCAGCTGTTCCAGCAATACTCACCGGCCTCATCTGCATCATCGTCGCCGTCGTTCCTGTCTGCAGACTCCTCCTCATTCATGTCAAATCGGTTCCGCAATCCGCTTTGTTGTACCGCCCTCTTGTTCTCTTTAGCAACAGAAGACGTGTGTGCCGTCAGGATATCGGACACCAGCACTCTTCCTGCTTGTCGGTCTCAAGCCAACGGGGGGCACAGGCCGTCACTCTCCTGACTCCAGCATACATGCTCTGCTTCAATTTCCTCCTCTGTTTGTCAAGATAACGGATACCACCAGCTCCACTGCACGTTGGTCTCTAGCAAAATATGGTGGAACAAGCCACCCGTCTCCTAACATCAGAAGACCTCTGCTCCATCCATGTCCCTCCCGCCAACTTCATCCTCCTCCACTGTGCCGAATTCTCCTCTCAGCATCAACCTCTCAACGCATTAACTCCTCCTTTAAAGCTCTCCTCCTCTGCCTCATCTTCATCTGCTGCCGCCTCATCAGAGTCATTTGCATCCGCTTTCAAACGTTCCACATCATCATCCACGCTTTTCAGTATTGTACAAGGTCTTGCCCAAGTGCCCACTCTATCATCAACTATTCATCCGCCATCACCTTTGTCATTCGCTCGACACAAGGATCCGCCCTGTCGTATCGTCTTTGTTGCAACAGCCTACACCCACACCAAAACTTCCGCAGTGCATGCGGCTCGCCCCTGCGTCTACGCTTTTGGTATCATCTTCCTCCGCCATCATCAGCAGCTTCAGCATCCGTGACTGGTACAAGGATATGCACATGCAACCTAACCACCTTGAAGCAGCATGCACCCACGCCGGTAGTAAATTTCTCGCGGCACGTTCGCTCAAGCCTTCCCCTTGCCGCATCTCGCCTTCCCTACTTTTGCAATGCATGAGGTTCAACCCTGGGCCCATTCCATTACTTCTTTGGATGAGTTCCACGTGGATGCGGTTCCAACGTTGGTCTGATAGACTCTAGTGGTTCACGTGTACTGTTTTGGGCGAATCTGAGATTGAGCGTGAGCTTTCTGGTCGCCTCACACTATGTGAGCAGGAATTTGGAGACAGTCAGTTTGCGAAGGGAATAACGTCGTTTTACGTTAGTTGTTGAACATGGACATGATCACAACATTTATAGGGCTTTTCATGAGCTCTCCATCGCACAAAACCGTGCGCAATTTGGTCAAGCGTAGCCCAAGTTATGCTTGTCGAAGCGTAGGTCTCACCCACCACAGAAGCCTGACGCCGCCACTCGCCGTGGCGCCTTCGTTCACGTGCGAAGCGCCTTTCCCAAGGCGCATATTCCATTGCACATGATGTGGGGGTCCCCTGCACTGTTTCCATGCACCCTACCCACTTTTGGGTCGCGTTTGGTGATGGGGTGTGACGAGGTTCGAAACCTGTACGTGGACCTGCAGTCAGAATTTTGACCAAGTCCACGAGTAACAAAACGTACTACTGAGTTTCGGACGCCGAGCCGGGTTTTTGGCTAAGTCCCTCACTAACAACCTGCACTACTGGATCCGGTGGATGATCCACCTGATCACGCGGATCATCCACCGGGTGCCTCGGCAAGCCTATCGGAGCATTTTCTCCAGATGGTATTTTTGTTACTCGGTCCGGTCGATTATCGACCGGATTTTGAGTCACAGCCGGCTCCCATACCCGCTGCGCATACCCCAACTTTGGAAGGCCATATCTCCCTTGATACTTGTCTGATTGCAGCGAAACAACTTTCACCGGATTTCGGGACTCCTCAAATTTCAGGGGCTATCCTCCATTTTAGCATCCAAGCAACCTCCAAGTCGCCAGATCCGCTGGAGCGGCGTTTCCACTTTCTGGCGGCATGTCGGCGCCTCCCGGTGCCGCACTTGGGCATGCGCAGGGGCAACGTTTTAACATATCTGGCTTGCTCCACCATTCTCTGGCCTGATCCACCCTTCTCTAACCTGCTCCACTGTTCACAGGCTTGCTCCACTTTCCACTGGCTTGCTCTACCATTCGTTGGCGTGCTCCACCTTTCTCTGGCTTGCTATATCTTTCTCTGGCTTGCTCCACCGTTCTCTGGCTTGCTCCAACTTTCTCTAGCTTACTCCACCATCATCTGGCTTGCTCCAACGTTCTCCGGATAGCTCTATCTTTCTCTGGCTTGCTCCACCTTTTCCTGGCTTGCTCCACCTTTATTTGGCTTGTTTCATTGTTCTATGGCTTGCTCCACTGTTCTCTGACTTGCTCCACGATTCTCTGGTTTCCTCCACCTTTCTCTGGCTTGCTCCATCTTTTTATGACTTTATCTACCATTTTCTGGCTTGCTCCACCTTTCTCAGGCTTGCTTCACCTTTCTCAGCTTTTCTCAACCTTTCTCTGGCTTGCTCCACCGTTCTCTGGAGTGCTCCATATTTTGTTGGCTTGCTCCACCATTCTCTGGCCTGCTCAACCTTTCTCTCTGTTCCAACTTTCTCTGGCTTGCTCCACCGGTCTCTGGCTTGCTCCAAATTTCTTTGGCTTGCTCCAACCTTCCCTGGCTTGCTCGACCTTTCTCTCGCTTGCTCCACTTTTCACTGGCTTGCTCCGTCTTTCTCTGGCTTGCTCTAACTTTCCCTGTCTTGCTCCACCCTTCTCTGGCTTGCTCCATCTTTCTCTGGCTTCCTCCAATGTTCTCTAGCTTACTCCACCTTTCTCTGGCTTGCTCTACCTTTCTCTGGCTTGCTCCACCTTTCTCTGGCTTGCGTCACCTTTCTCTGGATTGCTCCACTTTTCCCTAGCTTATGCCACCGTTCTCTGACTTGCTCCACCTTTCTCTGGGTTGCTCCACCTTTCTCTGGTTTGCTCCACCGTTCTCTGGCTTGCTCCACCTTTCTTTGGCTTGCTCTAAATTTCTCTGGCTTGATCCACCATTATCTGGCTTGCTCTACCATTCTCTGGCTTGCTCCATTGTTCTCTGGCTTGCTCCACCATTCTCTGCCTTGATCCACAGTTCTTTGGCTTGCTCCACCTCTCTCTGGCTTCCTCCCACTTTCTCTGGTTTCCTCCACCTTTTACTGGTATTCTCTACCTTTCTTTGGCCTGCTCCACCTTTCTCTGGCCTGATCCACCGTTCTCTGGCCTTCTCCACCATTCTCTGGCTTGCTCCACCTTTCTCGTGCTTGCTCTACCGTTCTCTGGCTTGCTCCACCATCCTCTGGCCTACTCCACTTTTCTCTCACCTGCTCCATTTCTCTCTAGCATGCTCCACCTTTCTCTGGCCTGCTCCACCTTTCTCAGGCATGCTCCACCTTTCTTTGGTTTGCTCCACCTTTCTCTGACTTGCTCCACCTTTCTCTGGCTTGTTCCACTGTTCATTGGCTTGCTCCACTATTCTCTAGATTGCTCCACCTTTATCTGGCTTGTTCCACCCTTCTTTGGCTTGCTCCACTGTTCTCTGGCTTCATCCACCGTTCTCTGGCTTGCTCCATCTTTCTATGGCCTGCTCCACCATTCCCTGGCTTACTCCACCTTTCGCAGGCTTGGTCAACCGTTCTCAGGATTGCTACACCGTTCTCTGGCTTGCTCCACAGTTTTCTTGCTTGCTCCACTGTTCTCTGGCTTCCTCCAAGAATCCCTGACTTGCTCCACCTTCCTCTGGCTTGCTCCACCTTTCCTTAGCTTGTTCCACCATTCTCTGAATTGCTCCACATTTCTCTGGCTTGCTCCACCTTTCCCTGGCTTGCTTCACCTTTCTCTGGCTTGCTCCACCTTTCCCTGGCCTGCTCAATCTTTCTGTAGCTTGCTCCAACTTTCCCTGGCTTGCTCCACCCTTCTCTGGCTTTCTGTACCTTTCCCTGGATTGCTCCACCGATCTCTGGCTTGCTCCACCTTTCTCTGGATTCCTCCACCTTTCCTTGGCTTGCTCCACCTTTCCCTGGCTTGCTTCACCTTTCTCTGGCTTGCTCCACCTTTCCCTGGCCTGCTCAATCTTTCTGTAGCTTGCTCCAACTTTCCCTGGCTTGCTCCACCCTTCTCTGGCTTTCTGTACCTTTCCCTGGATTGCTCCACCGATCTCTGGCTTGCTCCACCTTTCTCTGGATTCCTCCACCTTTCCTTGGCTTGCTCCACCTTTCTCTGGCTTGCTTCACCTTTCTGTGGATTGCTCCGCCTTTCCCTGGCTTCCTCCACCTTTCTCTGGCTTGCTCCATCTTTCACTGGCTTCCTCCACCGTTCTCTAGCTTAGTCCACCTTTCTCTGGCTTGCTCTATCTTTCCCTAGCTTGCTCCACCTTTCTCTGGCTTGCTCTACATTTCTCTGGCTTGCTCCACCTTTCTCTGGCTTGCGTCACCTTTCTCTGGATTGCTCCACCTTTCCCTGGCTTGTGCCACCGTTCTCTGACTTGCTCCACCTTTCTCTGGTTTGCTCCACCTTTTTCTGGTTTGCTCCACCTTTCTCTGGTTTGCTCCACCGTTCTCTGGCTTGCTCCACCTTTCCTTGGCTTGCTCTAAATTTCTTTGAGTTGATCCACCATTATCTGGCTTGCTCTAACATTCTCTGGCTTGCTCCATCGTTCTCTGGTTTGATCCACAGTTCTTTGGTTTGCTCCACCTCTCTATGGCTTCCTCCCACTCTCTCTGGTTTCCTCGACCTTTTACTGGTCTTCTCTACCTCTCTTTGGCCTGCTCCACCTTTCTCTGGCCTGATCCACCGTTCTCTGGCTTTCTCCACCATTCTCTGGCTTGCTCCACCGTTCTCATGCTTGCTCTACCGTTCTCTGGCTTGCTTCACCATCCTCTGGCCTACTCCACTTTTCTCTTACCTGCTCCATTGCTCTCTAGCATGCTCCACCTTTCTCTGGCCGGCTCCACCTTTCTCTGGCCTGCTCCACATTTCTTTGGTTTGCTCCACCTTTCTCTGACTTGTTCCACCTTTCTCTGGCTTGTTCCACTGTTCATTGGCTTGCTCCACTATTCTCTGGATTGCTCCACCTTTCTCTGGCTTGTTCCATCCTTCTTTGCCTTGCTCCACTGTTCTCTGGCTTGATCCACCGTTCTCTGGCTTGCTCCATCCTTCTATGGCCTGCTCCACCATTCCCTGGCTTGCTCCACCTTTCGCTGGCTTGGTCAACCGTTCTCAGGATTGCTACACCGTTCTCTGGCTTGCTCCACAGTTTTCTTGCTTGCTCCACCGTTCTCTTGCTTGCTCCAACAATCCCTGTCTTGCTCCACCTTTCACTGGCTTGCTCCACCTTTCCTTAGCTTGTTCCACCATTCTCTGAATTGCTCCACCTTTCTCTGGCTTGCTCCACCTTTCCCTGGCTTACTTCACCTTTCTCTGGCTTGCTCCACCTTTCCCTGGCCTGCTCAATCTTTCTGTTGCTTGCTCAAACTTTCCCTGGCTTGCTCCACCCTTCTCTGGCTTTCTCGACCTTTCTCTGGATTGCTCTACCGATCTCTGACTTGCTCCACCTTTCTCTGGCTTACTTAACCTTTCCTTGGCTTGCTCCACCTTTCTCTGGCTTGCTTCACCATTCTGTGGATTGCTCCGCCTTTCCCTGGATTCCTCCACCTTTCTCTGGCTTGCTTCTACTTCCTCTGGCTTGCTCTACCTTTCTCTGGCTTGAACCACCTTTATCTGGCTTGGTCTGCCGTTCTCTGCCTTGCTCCACCGTTCTCTGGCATGCTGCACTGTTTTCAGTCTAGCTCCACCTTTCTCTGGCTTGCTCTACCTTTCTCTGGCTTGCGCCACAATTCTCTGGCTTGCTCCCTCTTTCTCTTGCTTGCTCTACATTTATCTGGCTTGTTCAATTGTTCCCTGGCTTGCTCCACCGTTCTCTGGCTTGCTCCACCATTCTCTGGCTTTCTCGACCATTCTTTGGCTTGCTCCATGGTTCTCTGGCTTGCTGCACTTCTCTCGGGCTTGCTCCCACTTCCTCTTGCTTGCTCCACCGTTCTCTGGCTTGCTCCACTGTTCTCTGGCTTGCTACACATTCCTCTGGCCTACTCCACCTTTCTGTCACCTTCTGCACTGTTCTCTAGCTTGCTCCACCTTTCTCTTGCCTGCTCCACCTTTCTGTGGCCTGCTCAACCTTTCTCTGGTTTACTGCACCTTTCCCTGACCTGCTCCACCTTTTTCTGGCTTGTTCCATCATTCTTTGGCTTGCTCCACTGTTCTCTGGCTTGCTCCACCTTTCTCTTGCTTGCTCCTCCACTATCTGGCTTGCTCCACTGTTCTCTAGCTTGATCAAAAGTTCTCTGGCTTGCTCCATATTTATGGCCTGCTCTACCTTTCTCTGGCTTGCTCCACCTTACTCTGGCTTGCTCCACGTTTCTCTGGCTTGCTCCACTGTTCCCTGGATGGCTACCCCGTTCTCTGACTTGCTGCACCGTTTTCTGGCTTGCTCCATTGTTCTCTGGATTGCTCCACTGTTCTCTGGCTTGCTCCACCGATTCTCTAGCTTGCTCCATCTCTCTATGGCCTACTCCACCTTTCTGCCGCTTGCTCCACCATTCTCTTGCCTGATCCACCATTATATGGAATGCTCCACCTTTCTGTTGCTTGCTCCACCTTTCTCTGGCTTCCTCCACCGTTCTTTTGCTTGCTCCACTGATTCTCTAGCTTGCTCTACCTTTCTATGGCCTACTCCACCTTTCTGTCAACTGCTCCACCATTCTCTCACCTGCTCCACCATTCTATGGATTGCTCCACCTTTCTGTGGCTTGCTCCACCTTTCTCTGGCTTCCTCCACCATTCTCTGGCTTGCTCCACATTTCTCTGGCCTGTTACGCATTTTTCTAGCTTGCTCCACCTCTCTCTGGCTTGCTCCGCCGTTCTCTTGCATGTGTTACCTTTCTCTGGCTTGTTCCACTGTCCTCTGGCTTGTTCCACTGTTCTCTGGCTTGATCCACTGTTCCCTTGCTTGCTCCACCTCTCTCTGACCTGCTCCACCTTTCACTGGCTTGCTCCACCTTTCTCTGGCTTGCTCCACCGTTCTTTGATTTGCTCCACATTTCTCTGGCTTGCTCTACCTTTCTCTGGCTTGCTCCACCTTTCGCTGGCTTGCACCACCTTTTTCTAGCTTGCTCCATAGTTTTCTGACCTTCTCCACCTTTCCCTGGCCTGCTCCACCCTTTTCTGACTTGCTCCACCTTTCTCTGGCTTCCTCCACCTTTCTTTAGCTTACTCCTCCTCTGGATTGCTCTACATTTCTCTGGCTTGCTCTAGATTTCTCTAGATTACGCATCCTTTCCCTGGCTTGCTCAATCTTTCTATGGCTTGCTCCACTGTTCTCTGGCTTGCTCTGCCAATCTCTTGCTTGCTCCACCATTCTCTGGTTTGCTCCACCTTTCCCTGGCTTGCTTAACCTTTCCCTAGTTTACTACACCTTTCTCTGGCTTGCCTCGCTGTTCTCTGACTTGCTCCACCTTTCTCTGGCTTGCTCCACCTTTCTCTGGCTTGCTCCAGCTTTCTTTGCCTCGCTCCACCTTTCTCTGGCTTGCTCCTCCGTTCTCTAGCTTGCTCCACCTTTGTTTGGCTTGGTCCACCGATCTCTGGCTTGCTCCATCTTTTTCTGGCTTACTCCACCATTCCCTGGCTTGCTCAACCATTCATTGGCTTGCTCTACCTTTCCCTGGCTTGCTCCACCGTTCTCTGGCTTGCTCCACCTTTGTCTTGCTTGCTCCACCTTTCCCTGGCTTGATCCACCTTTGTCTGGCTTGCTCCACCTTTCCCTTGCTTGCTCGATCTTTTTCTTGCTTGCTCCACCTTTCCCTAGCTTGCTCCCCCCTTTTCTGGCTTTCTCCACCTTTCTCTGGATTGCTCCATCGTTCTCTGGCTTGCTCCACCTTTCTCTGGCTTGCTCCACCTTTCCCTGGCTTACTCCACCTTTCTCTGGCTTGCTCCACCTTTCTCTGGGTTACTCCATCTTTCTCTGGCTTGCTTCACCTTTCTCTTGATTGCTCCACCTTTGCCTGGCTTGCTCCACCATTTCCTGGCTTGCTCCACCTTTATCTGGCTTGCTCCACCTTTCTATGGCTTGCTTAACTGTTCTCTGGCTTGCCCCACTTTTCTCTGGCTTGTTCCATCGTTTTCTGGCCTGCTCCACTTTTCTGTGGCTTGCAACAGGGTTCTCTGGCATGCTCTACCTTTCTGTGGCTTGCTCAACCTTTCTCTGGCTTGCTCCACCTTTCCCTGGCTTTCTCCATCTTTATCTGGCTTGCTCCTTGGTTTCCTAGCTTGCTCCACCTTTCTTTGGCTTGCTGCATCTTTCTCTGGCTTGCTCCAGCTTTCTGTAGCTTGCTCAACCTTTTGCTGGCTTTGTCCACCGTTCTCTGTCTTGCTCTTCCTTTCCTTGGCTTGCTCCACCTTTCACTGACTTGCTCCACTGTTCTCAAACTTGCTCCACCTTCTTCTGGCTTGTCCCACCTTTCCCTGGCTTGCCTTACCTTTCTATGGCTTGCTCTACCATTCTCTGGCTTTCTCTACCATTCTTTGGCGTTCTTCACCTTTATGTGGCTTGCTCCACCTTTCCCTGGCTTGCTCCACCTTTCTCTGGCTTGCTCCACCTTTCTCTGGCTTGGTCCACCTTTCTTTGGCTTGCTCCACCGTTATCTGGCTTGTTCCAACTTTCTCTAGCTTCCTCCAGTGTTCTCTGGCTTGCTCCACCTTCCACTGGCTTGCTCCACCTTTCCCTGGCTTGCTCTACCTCTCTCTGGCTTGGTCAACCTTCCTCTGGCTTGCTCCACCTTTCTCTGGATTGCTCCACCATTCTCTGACTTGCTCCTCTTCTCTCTGGCGTGCTCCATTTTTTTCATGCCTGCTCCACCGTTCTCTGGCTTGCTCTACCGTTCTTTGGCTTGCTCTGACTTTCTCAGGCATGCTCCACCGTTCCCTGGCTTGCTTCACCATTCCCTGGCTTGCTTTACCGTTCTTTACCTTGCTCCAAGTTCCTCTGGCGTATTCCACCTGTCTCTTGCTTGCTACACCTTTCTTCCGCTTGCTCCACATTTCTCCGGCTTGCTCCACCTTTCACTGTCTTGCTCCAACTTTCTTTGGCTTGCCTACTGTTCTCTGGCTTGTTCCACCGTTTCTAGCTTGCTCAACCGTTCTCTTGACTGCTCTGCCTTTATCTGGCTTGCTCCACCTTTCCTGGGCTTGCTCCACGTTTCTCTGGCTTGCTCCACCGTTCGCTGGCTTGCTCCACCGTTCGCTTGCTTGCTCCACCATTCTTTAACTTGCTCTACCTTCCTCTGGCTCGCTTCACCTTTCTCTGGCATGCTTGCTCACACATACGTGGGCATGATTGCTCACACATTCGCTGACCTCCTCTGGCTTGCTTCACCTTTCCGAGGCTTGTTCCACCTTTCTCTAGCTTGACCCACCTTTCTCTGGCTTGCTCCACCTAACCCTTGCTTTCTCCACCATTCTTTTCCTTTTTCCACCTTTCTCTGGCTTGCTCGACCGTGCTCTAGCTTACTCCACTATTCTCTGACCTGTTCCACCTTTCCCTGGTTTACTCCACCTTTCTCGGGCTTGCTTCATCTTTCTCTAGCTTGCTCGAACTTTCCCTAGCTTGCTACACCTTTCTGCTGCTTGCTCCACATTTCTCTTTAATGTTCCTCCTTTGCCTGGTTTTCTCCACCTTCCTCTGGTTCCCTCCACCTTTCCCTGGCTTGCTCCACCTATCTCTGGCTTGCTCCACCTTTCTCTGGCTTGCTCCACCTTTCTCAGGACTGCTCCATCCTTCTCTGGCTTTCTCCACCTTTCTTTATCTTGCTCCACTGTTGTCTGATTTGATCCACATTTCTCTGGCTAGTTCCACCTTTCTCCGGCTTGCCCTACCTTTCTCTGGCTTGCTCCATCTTTCCCTGGCTTGCTCCACCTTTCACTGGCTTGCTCCACCTTTCTATGGCTTCCTCCACCGTTCCCTGGCTTGCTCCACCATTCTTTGGCGTGCTCCACCTTTACTGGCTTACTCCACCTTTCCCTGCCTTTTTCCACATTTCTCTGGCTTGCTCCACCTTTCTATGGCTTGCTCGACCTTTATCTGGCTTGCTCCACTGATCTCTCCCTTGCTTCACCTCTCTCTAGCTTGCTCAACCGTTCTCTAGCTTTCTCAACTGTTCTCTGGCTTGTTCCACCTTTTCCCTCGTTTGCTCAACCTTTATCTGGCTTGCTCCATACTTCTCTAACTTGCCCCACCTTTCCCTGTCTGGCTCCAACTTTCTCTGTCTTGCTCCACCTTTCCCTGGCATACTCCTTCTTTTCCTGGCTTGCTCCACCTTCTGCTGGTTTGATCCACCTTTCCCTGGCTTGCTTTGCCTCTCTCTGGCTTGCTCTACCTTTCTCTGGCTTGCTCCACCTTCCTCTGGCTTGCTCTACCTTACTCTGGCTTGCTCCACCTTTCTCTACCTTGCTCCATTGTTCTCTGACTTGCTCCAACGTTCTCTGGCTTGCTCCACCTTTCTCATGCTTGCTCTACCTTTCTCTGGCTTGCTCTACCGTTCTCTCCCTTGCTCCATCGTTCTCTGGCTTTCTCCACCTTTCTCAGACTTGCTCCCCCTTTCCCTGGCTTGCTCCACCTTTCTCTGGCTTGCTCCACCTTCCTCTGTCTTACTCCATCTTTCTCTGGCTTGCTCCACCGTTCTCTGGCTTTCTCCGCCGTTCTTTGCTTTGCTCCACCTTTCTCTGGCTTGGTCTACCTTTCTCTTGCTTGCTCCATCGTTTCTGGCTTGCTCCACCATTCTCTGGCTTGCTCTACCTTTCTCTCTCTTGCTCCACATTTCCTTGGCTTGCTCCACCTTTCTCTAGCTTGATCGACCATTCTCTAGTTTGCTCCAACATTCTCTGGCTTGCTCGACCTTACTCTGCCTTGCTTCACCTTTCCCTGGCTAGCTCCGCCTTTTCCTAGCTTGCTACACCTTTCTCTGGCTTTCTCCACCATTCTCTGGCTTGCTCCCCCATTCTCTAGCTTGCTCAACCTTTCTCTGGCTTTCTCCACTTTTTTCTGGCTTGCTCCACCTTTCTCTGGCTTGCTTCACCTTTATCTGTCTTGCTTCACCCTTCTATATCTTGCTCCACTGTTCTCTTGCTTGCTCCACTTTTCTCTGGCTTCTTTCTCCGTTCTCTGACATGCTCCACTTCTCTCTGGCTTGCGCCAGGGTTCTCTGGCTTGCTCGACCTTCCTCTGGCTTGCTCCACCTTTCTCTGGCTTGCTCCACCTTTGTCTAGCTTGCTCCACCTTTCCCTGGCTTGCTTAACCTTTCTCTGGCTTGCTCCATGCTTTCCTCACTTTCTCCACCTTTCTCCGGCTTGCTGCATCTTTCTCTGGCTTGCTCCAGCTTTCTCTAGATTTCCTAACCTTTCTCTTGCTTGGTCCACCGTTCTTTGTCTTGTTCTTCCTTTCTTTGGCTTGCTCCACCTTTCTCTGGCTTGCTCCACCTTTCTCTGGCTTGCACCACCTTTCCCTGGCTTGCTCCACTTTTCAATGGCTTGCTCCAACGTTCCCTTGCTTGCTCCACCATTGTTTGGTGTGCTTTACCTTTATCTGCCTTGCTCCACCTTTCCCTGGTTTGCTCCTCCTTTCTCTGGCTTGCTCCATCTTTCTCTAGCTAACTCCACCTTTCCCTGGCTTGCTCCACCTTTCAATGGCTTGCTCCACCTTTCTCTGGCGTGCTCCTTATTTTTCTGGCTTGCTCCACCTTCCTCCGGTTTGCTCCACCTTTCCCTGGCTTGCTCTATCTCTCTCTATCTTGCTCCATCTTCCTCTGGCTTGCTCTACCTTTCTTTGGCTTGCTCCACCTTTCTCTGGCTTGCTCCACCTTTCTTTAGTTTGCTCCACCATTCTCTGGCTTGCTCCACCTTTCTATGGCTTGCTCTACCGCTCTTTGGCTTGCTCCACCGTTCTCTGGCATAGTCCAACGTTATCTGGCTTGCTTCACCATTCTCTGGCTTGCTTTACCGTTCCTTGCCTTGCTCCAACTTTCTCTGGTGTAGTCCACTTGTCTCTTGCTTGCTCCACCATTCTCTGGCTTGCTCCACCTTTCTCCGGCTTGATCTACCATTTCCTGTCTTGCTCCAAGTTTCTTTGGCTTGCCTGCTATTGTCTGGCTTGTTCCACCATTTCTGGCTTGCTCCACCGTTATCTTGAATGCTCTGCCTTTATCTTGCTTGCTCCGCCTTTTCCGGGCTTGCTCCACTTTTCTCTGGCTTGCTCCACCGTTCTCTTGCTTGCTCCACCATTCTCTGGCTTGCTCTACTTTTCTCTAGCTTGCTTCACCTTTCTCTGGATTTCTCCACGTTTATTTGGCACGCTTGCTCACACATTCCCTGGCTTGTTCCACCTTTCTCTGGCTCGCTCCACATTTATCTGGCTTGCTCTATCTTTGTCTAGCTTGCTCCACCTTTCCTACGCTTGTTCCACGTTTCTCTGGCTTGCTTCACCGTTCCCTGGCTTGCTCCACCATTCTCTGGCTTGCTCCACCTTTCTATGGCTTGCTTCACTATTCTCTGGATTTCTCCACCTTTCTCTTTCATGCTTGCTCACAAATTTGAGGGCATGCTTGTCACACATTCGCTGGCTGTCTCTGGCTTGCTCAACCTTTCCCTGGCTTGTTTCACCTTTCTCTGGCTTGCCCCACCTTTCTCTGGCTTGCTCCACCTTTCCATTTTCTTGCTCCACCATTCATTGCCTTTTCCCACCTTTCTCTTGCTTGCTTGACCGTGTTCTACCTTGCTCCACTGTTCTCTAGCTTGTTCCACTTTTCCCTGGTTTAATCAACCTTTTTCAGGCTTGGTCCATCTTTCTCTAGCTTGCTCCACCTTTCTCTGGCTTGCTTCACCTTTCTGTTTCTTGCTCCACCTTTCTCTGGAATGTTCCTCCTTTCCCTGGCTTGCTTCACCTTCCTCTGGTTTGCTTCACCTTTCCCTGGCTTGCTCCACCTATCTCTGGCTTGCTTCACCTTCCTCTGGCTTGATCCACGTTTCTCAGGATTGCTCCACCTTTCTCTGGCTTTCTCCACCTTTCTCTAGCTTGCTCCGCTGTTGTCTGAATTGATCCATATTTCACTATCTAGTTCCACTTTTCTTTGGCTTGCTCCACCTTTCTCTGGCTTGCTCCACCGTTCTCTGACTTGCTCCACCTTTCTCTAGCTTAATTCAACTTTCCCTGTCTTGCTCAACCTTTCTCAGGCTTGCTCCACCTTTCTCGGGCTTGCTCCACCTTTCGCTGGCTTGCTCAACCTTTCTATGGCTTTCTCCACCGTTCCCTGGCTTGCTCCACCATTCTTTGGCGTGCTCAACCTTTATCTGGCTTGCTCCACCTTTTCCTGGCTTGCTCCACCTTTATCTGTCTTGCTCCACCTTTCTATGGCTTGCTCCACCCTTATCTGGCTTGCTCCACCGTTCTCTCCCTTGCTCTACCTTTCTCTGGCTTGCTCCACCGTTCTCTAACTTGCTCAATTGTTCTCTGGCTTGTTCCACCTTGCCCTCGTTTCCTCCACCTTTCTCTGGCTTGCTCCGCCTTTCTCTGCTTTATTTTTTTTCTTTTGGCTTTTAAGATGGTCCAGGCAGAAAATCCCTCACACCGGGCTCCCTTCTGGATGTTGCTACCTTGGTGACTGTTTGATCCGCTCAGCTTGGGTCCGATTCAGCGTCGGCATTTTTGGCGGCCGAGATTCCATCCTAGATGGCCTTGCCTCAATCACGTCATTTGGCTTTTGCCGGCCTCTTAACCTCAAGTCACGAGCCATTGGTCATGCTTCCAAGGTCAATGGGGGGAGCCCCCTGAAAATGGGGGACTCCGGTGCACCGGTAACGACTGCCCTCAAGTATTGTCCTCTGGTTTTCTCCACCTTTCCCTGGCTTCCTCTACGTCTCTCTGGCTTGCTCCGCCTTTCTCTGGCTTGCTCCACCTTTCTCTGGCTTGCTCTTCCTTTCTCTCGCTTACTTTACTGTTCTCTTGCTTGCTCCATCGTTCTCTGGCTTTCTCCACCTTTCTCAGACTTGCTTCACCTTTCCCTGCCTTGCTCCATCTTTCTCTGGCTTAATCCATCTTTCACAGGCTTGCTCCACCGTTCTCTGGCTTGCTCCACCATTATCTGGCTTGCTCCACCTTTCTATTGCTTGCTCCACCTTTCTCTTGCTTGCTCGACTGTTCTATTGCTTGTTCCAATGTTTCTGGCTTGCTCCGCCGTTCTCTGTCTTGCTCTACCTTTCTCTCTCTTGCTCCACCTTTCCTTGGCGTACTCCACCTTTCTCTAGCTTGCTCCACCTTTCTCTGGCTTGCTCCACCATTCTCTGGCTTGCTCCTCCCTTTTGCTTCCTTGCTTCATCTTTCTCTGGCTAGCTCCACCTTTCCCTAGCTTGCTCCACCTTTCTCTGGCTTGCTCCACCATTCTCTGGCTTGATCCCCCCATTCTCTGGCTTGCTCCAACTTTCTCTGGCTTTTTCAACTTTTATCTGGCTTGCTCCACCTTTCTCTGGCTTGCTGAACTGTTCTCTGGCTTGCTCCACGTTTCTCTGGCTTGTTCCACCGTTCTCTGGCCTGCTCCACTTTTCTCTGGCTTGCGCCAGGGTTCTCTGGCTTGCTCCACCTTGCTCTGGATTGCTCCACCGTTCTCTTGCTTGCTCCACCTTTGTCTAGGTTGCTCCACCTTTCCCTGGCGTGCTCCACCTTTCTCTGTCCTGCTGCATGTTTTCCTATCTTGCTCCACCTTTCTCTAGCTTAATGCATCTTTCTCTGGCTTGCTCAAGCTTTCTCTGGCTTGGTCCACCTTTCTGTGGCTTAGTCCGTCGGTCTCTGTCTTGCTCTTTCTTTCTTTGGCTTGCTCCACCTCTCTCTGGCTTGCTCCACCATTCTCAGACTTGCTCCAGCTTTCTCTGGTTTGTACCACCTTTCCCTGGCTTGCTCCACCTTTCTATGGCTTGCTCCACCGTTCCCTGGCTTGCTCCACCATTCTTTGGTGTGCTCCACCTTTATATGGCTTGCTCCAGCTTCCCCTGGCTTGCTCCACCTTTCTCTTGCTTGGTCCATCTTTCCCTCGCTTGCTCCACCTTTCTCTGGATTCCTCCACATTTCTCTAGCTTGCTCTACTGTTCTGTGTCTTGTTCCACCTTCTTCTGGTTTACTCCTCCTTTCTCTGGCTTTCTCCATCTTTCTCTAGCTTGCTCCACCTTTCCCTGGCTTACTCCACATTTCTGTGGCTTGCTCCTCCTTTCTCTGGGATGCTCCTCCTTTTTCTGGCTTGCTCAACATTCCTCTGGTTTGCTCCACCTTTCCTTGGCTTGACCTACCTCTCTCTGGCTTGCTCCACCTTTCTCTGGCTTGCTCCACCATTCTTTAGCTTGCTCCACTGTTCTCCGGCTTGTTCCACCTTTCCCTTGTTTGCTCCGCCTTTCTCTGGCTTGTTCCATAATTCTTTAACTTGCTCCACCTTTTCCTGGCTTGCTCCACCTTCTGTGGCTTGCTCCACCTTTCCCTGGCATACTCCTCCTTTTCCTGGCTTGCTCCACCTTTCTCTGGTTTGTTTTTTTCTTTTTTTTTGGTGGTTTTTAAGATGGTCCAGGCAGAAAATCCCTCCCAACCGGCACCGTTCCGGACGCTGCTACTTTGGTGACTATTTGATCCGCTCAGCTGGGTCCGATTTGGCGTCGGCGTGTTCGGTGGCCGAGGTTCCATCCTAGATGGTTTTTCCTCAGTCACGTCATTCGGCTCTTGCCGGCTTCTTCACCTCGCGTCACAAGCCACTGGTCAATGCGGGGAACCCCCTGACAATAGGGGACTCTGGTGCACTGGTAACGACTGCCCTCGCATACAGTTCTGTGGTTTTCTCCACCTTTCCATAGCTTCCTCTACCTCTCTCTGGCTTGCTCCGCCTTTTTCTGGCTTGCTCCACGTTTCTCTGGCTTGCTCTACCTTTCTATGGCTTGTTATACCGTACTCTCGCTTGCTCTATCGTTCTCTGGCTGTATCCACCTTTCTCAGACTTGCTCCACCTTTCCCTTGCTTGCTCCACCTTTCTCCAGCTTACTCCATCTTTCTCTGGCTTGCTCCACCGTTCTCTGGCTTGCTTCACCTTTCTATGGCTTGCTCCACCTTTCTCTGGCTTGCTCCACCATTCTCTGGCTTGCTCCACCTTTCTATGGCTTGCTCCACCTTTCTCTGGCTTGTTCCACCGTTCTCTGGCTTGTTCCACCATTTCTGGCTTGCTCCGCTGTTCGCTGTCTTGATCTAACTTTCTCTCTCTTACTCTACCATTCCTTGGCGTGCTCCACCTTTCTATAGCTTGCTCCACCTTTATCTGGCTTGCTCCACCATTCTCTGGCTTGCTCTTCCCTTTCTCTTCCTTGCTTCACCTTTCTCTGGCTAGCTCCACCTTTCCATAGCTTGGTCCACCTTTCTCTGGCTTGCTCCACCATTCTCTGGCTTGCTCCCCCGTTCTCTGGCTTGCTCCAGCTTTTTCTGGCTTTTTCCACTTTTATCTGGCTTGCTCCACCTTTCTCTGGCTTGCTGAACTGTTCTCTGGCTTGCTCCACGTTTCTCTGGCTTGTTCCACCGTTCTCTGGCTTGCTCCACCTTTTTCTGGCTTTTTCCACTTTTATCTGGCTTGCTCCACCTTTCTCTGGCTTGCTGAACTGTTCTCTGGCTTGCTCCACGTTTCTCTGGCTTGTTCCACCGTTCTCTGGCCTGCTCCACTTTTCTCTGGCTTGTGCCAGTGTTCTCTGGCTTGCTTCGCCTTGCTCTGGATTACTCCACCATTCTCTTGCTTGCTCCACCTTTGTCTAGCTTGCTCCACCTTTCCCTGGCGTGCTCCACCTTTCTCTGTCCTGCTGCATGTTTTCCTATCTTGCTCCACCTTTCTCTAGCTTGATGCATCTTTCTCTGGCTTTCTCAAGCTTTCTCTGGCTTGGTCCACCTTTCTGTGGCTTGGTCCGCTGGTCTCTGTCTTGCTCTTTCTTTCTTTGGCTTGCTCCACCTCTCTCTGGCTTGCTCCACCATTCTCAGACTTGCTCCAGCTTTCTCTGGTTTGTACCACCTTTCCCTGGCTTGATCCACCTTTCTATGGCTTGCTCCACCGTTCCCTGGCTTGCTCCACCATTCCTTGGCGTGCTTCACCTTTATATGGCTTGCTCCAGCTTCCCCTGGCTTGCTCCACCTTTCTCTTGCTTGGTCCATCTTTCCCTCGCTTGCTCCACCTTTCTCTGGATTCCTCCACATTTCTCTAGCTTGCTCTACTGTTCTGTGGCTTGTTCCACCATCTTCTGGTCTACTCCTACTTTCTCTGGCTTTCTCCATCTTTCTCTAGCTTGCTCCACCTTTCCCTGGCTTACTTCACATTTCTGTGGCTTGCTTCACCTTTCTCTGGGATGCTCCTCCTTTTTCTGGCTTTCTCAACATTCCTCTGGTTTGCTCCACCTTTCATTGGCTTGATCTACCTCTCTCTGGCTTGCTCCACCTTTCTCTGGCTTGCTCCACCGTTCTCTAGCTTGCTCCACTGTTCTCTGGCTTGTTCCACCTTTCCCTTGTTTGCTCCGCCTTTCTCTGGTTTGCTCCATAATTCTTTAACTTGCTCCACCTTTTCCTGGCTTGCTCCACCTTTCTGTTGCTTGCTCCACCTTTCCCTGGCATACTCCTTCTTTTCCTGGCTTGCTCCACCTTTCTCTGGTTGTTTTTTTCTTTTTTTTTGGTGGTTTTTAAGATTGTCCAGGCAGAAAATCCCTCCCAACCGGCTCCCTTCCGGAAGCTGCTACCTTGGTGACTATTTGATCCGCTCAGCTGGGTCCGATTTGGCGTCGGCGTGCTCGGTGGCCAAGGTTCCATGCTAGATCGTTTTTCCTCAGTCACGTCATTCGGCTCTTGCCGGCCTCTTCACCTCGTGTCACAAGCCATTGGTCAATGCGGGGAACCCCCTGAAAATGGGGGACTCCGGTGCACTGGTAATGACTGCCCTCGCATACAGTTCTGTGGTTTTCTCCACCTTTCCACAGCTTCCTCTACCTCTCTCTGGCTTGCTCCGCCTTTTTCTGGCTTGCTCCACGTTTCTCGGCTTGCTCTACCTTTTTATGGCTTGTTATACCGTTCTCTCGCTTTCTCTTTCGTTCTCTGGCTGTATCCACCTTTCTCCGACTTACTCCACCTTTCCCTTGCTTGCTCCACCTTTCTCCAGCTTACTCCATCTTTCTCTGGCTTGCTCCACCGTTCTCTGGCTTGCTCCACCATTCTCTGGCTTGCTCCACCTTTCTATGGCTTGCTCCACCTTTCTCTGGCTTGTTCCACCGGTCTCTGGCTTGTTCCACCATTTCTGGCTTGCTCCGCTGTTCGCTGTGTTGCTCTAACTTTCTCTCTCTTACTCTACCATTCCTTGGCGTGCTCCACCTTTCTCTTGCTTGCTCCACCTTTATCTGGCTTGCTCCACCATTCTCTGGCTTGCTCCTCCCTTTCTCTTCCTTGCTTCACCTTTCTCTGGCTAGCTCCATCTTTCCATAGTTTGGTCCACCTTTCTCTGGCTTGCTCCACCATTCTCTGGCTTGCTCCCCCGTTCTCTGGCTTGCTCCAGCTTTTTCTGGCTTTTTCCACTTTTATCTGGCTTGCTCCACCTTTCTCTGGCTTGCTGAACTGTTCTCTGGCTTGCTCCACCTTTCTCTGGCTTGCTCCACCGTTCTCTGGCTTGCTCCACCATTCTCTGGCTTGCTCCCCCGTTCTCTGGCTTGCTCCAGCTTTTTCTGGCTTTTTCCACTTTTATCTGGCTTGCTCCACCTTTCTCTGGCTTGCTGAACTGTTCTCTGGCTTGCTCCACGTTTCTCTGGCTTGTTCCACCGTTCTCTGGCCTGCTCCACTTTTGTCTGGCTTGCGCCAGGGTTCTCTGGCTTGCTCCACCTTGCTCTGGATTGCTCCACCTTTCTCTTGCTTGCTCCACCTTTATCTAGCTTGCTCCACCTTTCCGTGGCTTGCTCCACCTTTCTCTGGCCTGCTGCATGTTTTACTATCTTGCTCCACCTTTCTCTAGCTTGATGCATCTTTCTCTGGCTTGCTCAAGCTTTCTCTGGCTTGGTCCACCTTTCTGTGGCTTGGTCCGCCGTTCTCTGTCTTGCTTTTTCTTTCTTTGGCTTGCTCCACCTTTCTCTGGCTTGCTCCACCATTCTCAGATTTGCTCCAGCTTTCTCTGGTTTGTACCACCTTTCCCTGGCTTGCTCCACCTTTCTATGGCTTGCTCCACCGTTCCCTGGCTTGCTCCACCATTCTTTGGCGTGCTCCACCTTTATATGGCTTGCTCTAGCCTCCCCTGGCTTGCTCCACCTTTCTCTTGCTTGCTCCACCTTCCCTCTCTTGCTCCACCTTTCTCTGGATTACCCTACATTTCTCTAGCTTGCTCTACTGTTCTGTGGCTTGTTCCACCTTCGTCTGGTCTACTCCTCCTTTCTCTGGCTTTCTCCATCTTTCTCTAGCTTGCTCCACCTTTCCCTGGCTTACTCCACCTTTCTGTTGCTTGCTCCACCTTTCTCTGGGATGCTCCTCCTTTTTCTGGCTTGCTCAACATTCCTCTGGTTTGCTCCACCTTTCCTTGGCTTGATCTACCTCTCTCTGGCTTGCTCCACCTTTCTCTGGCTTGCTCCACCGTTCTCTAGCTTGCTCCACTGTTCTCTGGCTTGTTCCACCTTTCCCTTGTTTGCTCCACCTTTCTCTGGCTTGCTCCATAATTCTTTAACTTGCTCCACCTTTTCCTGGCTTGCTCCACCTTCTGTGGCTTGCTCCACCTTTCCCTGGCATACTCCTTTTCCTGGCTTGCTCCACCTTTCTCTCGTTTGCCTTTTTTTGTGTGGTGGTTTTTAAGATGGTCCAGGCAGAAAATCCCTCCCACCCGGCTCCCTTCCGGAAGCTGCTACCTTGGTGTCTATTTGATCCGCTCAGCTTGGGTCGGATTCGGCGTTGGCGTGTTCGGTGGCCGAGGTTCCATCCTAGATGGGATTTCCTCAGTCACATCATTCGGCTCTTGCCGGCCTCTTCACCTCGCGTCACGAGCAATTGGTCAATGCGGGGAGCCCCCTGACAATGGGGGACTCCGGTGCACTGGTAATGACTGCCCTTGCGTACGGTTCTCTGGTTTTCTCCACCTTTCCCTGGCTTCCTCTACCTCCCTCTGGCTTGCTCCGCCTTTTTCTGGCTTGCTCCACCTTTCTCTGGCTTGCTCTACCTTTCTATGGCTTGTTATACCGCTCTCTCACTTGCTCCATCGTTCTCTGGCTGTATCCACCTTTCTCAGACTTGCTCCACCTTTCCCTGGCTTGCTCCACCTTTCTCCCACTTACTCCATCTTTCTCTGACTTGCTCCACCGTTCTCTTGCTTGCTCAACCATTCTCTGGCTTGCTTCACCTTTCTATGGCTTGCTTCACCTTTCTCTGGCTTACTCCACCTTTCTCTGGCTTGTTCCACTGTTTCTGACTTGCTCCACCGTTTTCTGTCTTGCTCTACCTTTCTCTCTCTTACTCCACCTTTCATTGGCGTTTACCACCATTCTCTAGCTTGCTCCATCTTTCTCTGGCTTGCTCCACCATTCTCTGGCTTGCTCCACCGTTCTCTTCCTTGCTTCACCTTTCTCATGCTAGCTCCACCTTTCCCTAGCTTGCTCCACCTTTCCCTGGCTTGCTCCAATATTCTCTGGCTTGCTCCCCCCTTCTCTGGCTTGCACCACCTTTCTCTGGCGTTTTCCACCTTTATCTGGCTTGCTCCACCTTTCTCTGGCTTCCTTCACTGCTCCCTGGCTTGCTCCACTTTTCTCTGGCTTGTTCCACTGTTCTCTGGCCTACTCCATTTTTCTGTGGCTTGCGCCAGGGTTCTCTGGATTGCTCCACCTTGCTCTGGATTGCTCCACCTTTCTCTTTCTTGCTCCACCTTTTTCTAGCTTGCTCCACCTTTCCCTTGCTTGCTGCACCTTTCTTTGGCTCGCTCCATGTTTTTCTATCTTTCTCCACCTTTCTGTAGCTTGCTGCATCTTTCTCCGGCTTGCTCAAGCTTTCCCTAGCTTGGTCCACCTTTCTCTGGCTTGGTCCACCCTTCTCTGTCTTCCTCTTCTTTCCTTTGGCTTGCTTCACCTTTCTCTGGCTTGCTCCACCATTCTCAGACTTGCTCCACCTTTCTGTGGTTTTTAGCACATTTCCCTGGCTTGCTCCACCTTTCTATGGCTTTCCCCATCGTTCCCTGGCTTGCTGCACCATTCTTTGGCGTGCTCCACCTTTATCTGGCTTGCTCCAGCTTCCCCTGGCTGGCTCCACCTTTCTCTTGCTTGCTCCACCTTTCTCTGGCTTGCTCCACCTTTCTCTGGATTGCTCCACCTTTCTCTAGCTTGCTCCACTGTTCTCTATCTTGTTCCACCTTCCTCTGGTTTGCTCCTCCTTTCTCTGGCTTTCTCCGTCTTTCTCTAGCTTGCTCCACCCAACCCTGGCTTACTCCACCTTTGTGTGGCTTGCTCCACCTTTCTCTGGAATGCTTCTCCTTTTTCTGGCTTGCTCAACATTCCTCTGGTTTGCTCCACCTTTCCCTGGCTTGATCTACCTCTCTCTGGCTTGCTCCACCTTTCTCTGGCTTGCTCCACCTTTCTCTGGCTTCTTCCACATTTCTCTGGCTTGCTCCACCTTTCTCTAGCTTGCTGCACAATTATCTGACGTGCTCCACCTTTCTCTATCTTGCTCAACCTTTCTCAGGCTTGCTCCACCTTTCTCTGGCTTTCTCTACCGTTCTTTGGCTTGCTCCACTGTTCTCTGGCTTGCTCCACTGTTCTCTGGCTTACTTCACTGTTTTCTGGCTTGCTTCAGCGGTCTCTGCCTTGCTCCACCTTTCTTTGGCTTGCTCAACCTGTCGCTCACTTGCTCCACCGTTCTCTGACCTGCTCCACCTTTTCCCGTCTTGCTCGACTGTTCGCTGGTTTGTACCACTGTTCCCTGGCTTGTTCCACCATTACTGGCTTGCCCCACTGTTGTCTGGCTTGCTCTACCTTTATCTGGCTTGGTCCATCTTTTCCAGGCTTCCTCCACCTATCTCTGGCTTGCACCACCATTTCTGGCTTGCTCTACCTTTCTCTGGCTTGCTTCATCTTTCTCTGGCTTTCTCCACCTTTATCTAGCATCCTTGCTCATACATTCACTGGATTGCTCCAAATTTTTCGAAATTGCTCCACATTTCTCTGGCTTCATCTATCTTTTTCTAGCTTTTTCCACCTTTCCCTGGCTTGCTTCACCTTTCTCTGGCTTGCTCAAGTGTTCTATGGCTTTCTCCACCATGCTCTGGCTTGCTCCACCTTTCTCTGGCATGCTTCACCTTTCTATTGCTTTCTCCAAATTTCTCTGGCATGCTTGCTCACACATTTGCTGGCACGCTTGCTCACACATTCGCTGGCTTTCTCTGGCTCGCTCCACCTTTATCTGGCTTGCTCCACCTTTCCCTGGCTTGCTCCACCTTTCTTTGGCTTTCTCCACTATTCTCTGCCTCGATCCAACTTTCTCTGGACTGCTCCACCATTCTCTAGCTTGCTCCACTGTTCTCTGGCTTGTTCCACCTTTCCCTCGTTTGCTCCACCTTTCTCTGGCTTGCTCCATATTTCTCTGTCTTGCTCCACCTTTCCCTGGCTTGCTCCACCTTTCCATGATTTTCTCCATCTTGCTCTGGCATGCTCCTCCTTTTCTTTGGCTTTCTATACCTTCCTCTGGTTTTCTCCACCTTTCCTTGGCTTGCTCTACTTCTATCTGGCTTGCTCTACCTTTCTCTGGCTTGCTGCACCCTTCTCTGGCTTGTTGCACCTTCCTAAGGAAGGCTTTCTCTAGCTTGATCCACCATTCTCTGACTTGCTCCACCATTCTCTGACTTGCTCCACCATTCTCTGGCTTGCTCCACATTTCTCAGGCTTGCTCCAACTTTCTCTCGCTTGATCTACCATTCTCTCGCTTGCTCCATCGCTCTCTGGCTTGATCCACCATTCTTAGGCTAGATCCACCTTTCCCTTGCTTGCTCCACCTTTCTCTGGCGTACTCCACCTTCCCCTGGCTTGCTCTACCTTTGTCTGGCTTGATCCACCTTTCTCTGGCCGACTCCATCTTTCTCGTGCTCACTCCACCGTTCTCTGTCTTGTTCCTCCATTCTCTGGCTTGCTCTACCTTTCATTGGCTTGCTCCACCTTTCTCTGGATCGATCCATCTTTACTTGGCTTGCGCCACCTTTGTCTGGCTTGCTCCACCGTTCTCTAAATTGTTCCACCATTTCTTGCTTGCTCAACGTGTTTGGCTTGCTCCACCTTTCTCTTGCTTGCTCCACCTTTCCTTGGCTTGCTCCACTTTTCTCTGGCTTGTTTCACTGTTCTTTGCCTTGCTCCATCATTCCCTGGCTTGCTCAACCTTTCTTTGCCTTGCTTCACCTTTCTCTGGCTAGCTCCACCTTTCCCTAGCTTGCTCCACCTTTTTCTTTCTTGCTCCACCATTCTCTGGCTTGCTCTCCCATTCTCTGGCTTGCTCCACCTTTCTCTGGCTTGCTCCACCTTTCTCTGTCTTTCTCCACCTTTCTCTGGCTTTCTCCACCTTTCTCTGGCGTGCTCCACCGTTCTCTAGCTTGCTGCACTGTTCTCTTGCTTGCTTCACCGTTCTTTGGCCTGCTGAACTTTTCTTTGTCTTGCTCCACCTTTTGTTTGCTTGCTCCACCTTTCTATGGCTTGCTCCATCTTTCTCTGGCCTGCTCCACCTTTCCCTGGATTGCTCCACCTTTCTCTGCCTTGCTCTTCTTTCCCTGGATTGCTCCAATATTTTCTTACCTACTCCACCTTTCTTTGGCTTGCTCCATCGTTCTCTGGTTTGCTCCACCTTTCTCTGGCTTGCTGCACCTTTCTTTGCCTTGCTCCACCTTTCTTTGGCGTGCTCCACCTTTCTCTGGCTTGCTCCACCTATCTCAGTTTGCTCCACCTTTCTCTGGCTTACTCCACTTTTCCCTGGCTTGCTCCACCTTTCTCTGGCTTGCCCCACCTTTTTCTGGATTGCTTCATTACTATCTCACTTGCTCCACCTTTTTCTGGCTTGCTCCATCTTTCTCTGGCTTGCTCCACGTTTCTCTGGCTTCCTTGACCATTCTCAGGCTTGCTCCACCAATGTGTGGGTTGCTCTTGCGTTCTATGGCTTACTCATTCTTTCTCTGGCTTAATCCACCTTTCCTGGATTGCTACACCTTTGTTTGGCCTGCTCCACCATTCTCTAGACTGCTTCACCTTTCCCTGGCTTGATCCACCTTTCTCTGGCTTGCTCCATCTTTCCTTAGCTTGCTCCACCTTTCTCTGGCTTGTTCTACCTTTCTTTGGTTTGCTCTACCTTTCTTTGGCTTGCTACACCTTTCTCTGGCTTGTTTCACCTTTCCCGGGCTTGCTCCACATTTCCCTGGCTTGCTCCACCTGTCTCTCGCTTGCTCCACCTTTCTCTGGCGGGCTCCACCTTTCCCTGAAATGCTCCACCTTTCTATGGGTTGCTCCACCATTCCATGGTTTGCTCCACCTTTCTTTGACGTACTCCACCTCTGTCTGGCTTGCTCCACCTTTCCCTGGCTTGATCGACCTTTCTCTGGCTGGCTCCACCTTTCTCTGGCTTTCTTAACCTGTCTCCAGCTTGCTCCACCGTTCTCTGCCTTTCTACACATTTCTTTGGCTTGCTCCACCATTCTCTAGGTTGCTCCATTGTTCTCTGGCTTGTTCCACCTTTCCCTCGTTTGCTCCACTTTTCTCTGGCTTGCCCCATCTTTCTGTATCTTGCTGCATCTTTCCCTGGCTTGCTCCACCTTTCCGTGGCTTGCTCCTTCTTGATCTGGCATGCTCCTCCTTTTCTTGGCTTTCTCCACCTTCCTCTGGTTTGCTCCACCTTTCCATGGCTTGCTCCACCTCTATCTGGCATACACTACCTTTCTCTGGCTTGCTGCACCTTTCTCTGGCTTGCTCCACCATTCTCTAACTTGCTCCATCATTCTCAGACTTGCTCCACCATTCTCTGGATTGCTCCACCTTTCTCAGGCTTGCTCCACCTTTCTTTGGCTTGCTCTACCGTTCTCTCGCTTGGTCCATTGTTCTCTGGCTATATCCACCTTTCTCTTGCTTGATCCACCTTTATCTGGCCTACTCCATCTTATTCTGGCGTACTCTACCGTTCTCTGGCTTGCTCCACCATTCTCTGGCTTGCTCTACCTTTCTGTGGCTTGCTGCACCTTTCTCTGGCTTGTTCCACCTTTCCCTAGCTTGCCCCACCATTCTCTGGCTTGTTCCACCTTTCTCAGGCTTGCTCAACCTCTCTGTGGCTTTCTCTACAATTCTCTCGCTTGCTCCATCATTCTCTGGCTTGATCCAGCTTTCTCACGCTTGGTCCACCTTTCCCTGGCTTGCTCCACCTTTCTTTGGCTTACTCCGCCTTCCCCTGGCTTGCTGCACCTTTCTCTCGCTTGATCCACCTTTCGCTGGCCTACTCCGTCTTTCTCGTGCTTGCTCCACTATTCTCTGGCTTACTACACCGTTCTCTGGCTTGCTCCACCTTTCATTGGCTTGCTCCACCTTTCTCTGGCTTGATCTCCCTTGATTTTGCATGCTCCACATTTCTCTGGCTTGCTCTGTCGTTCTCTGGCTTGTTCCACCGTTTCTGGCTTACTCAACCGTTCTCTGGTTTTCTCCACCTTTCTCTTGCTTGCTCCACCTTTCCTTGGATTGCTCCACCTTTTCTTTGACTTGATCCACCTTTCTTTGGCTTGCTCCATCATTCTCTGACTTGCTCCACCTTTCTCTGCCTTGCTCTACCTTTCTGTGGCTAGCTCCACTATTCCCTAGCTTGCTCCACCTTTTTCTTGCTTGCTCAACCATTCTCTGGATTGCTCCCCCATTCTCTGACTTCCTCCACCTTTCTCTGGCTTTCTCCACCTTTCTCTGGCTTGCTCCACCGTTCTCTTGCTTGCTCCACTGTTATCTGGCTTGCTCCACCTTTCTCTGGCTTGATCCATTGTTCTCTGGCTTGCTCCGCTTTTTCTGGCTTGCTCCAGCGTTCTTTTTCTTGCTCCACTTTTCTTTGGCTTGCTGGAACGTTTGCTGGCTTGCTCCACCTTTCTATGGCTTTCTCCACCTTTCTATGGCCTGTTCCACCTTTCCCTGTCTTGCTCCAAGTTTCTCTGGCTTACACCTCTTTTCCCTGGCTTGCTCTAATCTTTTCTGGCCTACTCCACCTTTCTCTGGCTTGCTCCACCATTCTCTGGCTTGCTCCACCTTTCTCTGGCTTGCTCCGACTTTCCCTGCCTTGTTCCACCTTTCTCTGGCTTGCTCCACGTTTCTCTGGCTTGCTCCCCCTTTCTCTAGATTGCTCCACATTTCCCTGGCTTACTCCACTTTTCCTTTGCATGCACCACCTTTCTCTGGATTGCTCCACCTTTCTCTGGCTTGCTCCACCATTCACTCGCTTGCTCCACCTTTCTCAGGCTTGCTTCATATTTCCCTGGCTTGCTCCACCTTTCTCTTTTTTGCTCGACCATTCTCAGGCTTGCTCCACCTTTTTCTGGCTTGCTCTTGTGTTCTCTGGCATACTGAAACTTTTTCTGGCTTGATCAACGTTTTCCTGGATTGCTACACCTGCTCTACCATTCTCTAGCTTGCTTCACCTTTCCCTGGCTTGATCCACCTTTCTCTGGCTTACTCCGCTATTCTCTGGCTTTCTCCGCCTTTCCTTTGCTAACTCCACCTTTCTCTGACTTACTCCACCTTTCCTGAGCTTACTCCACCTTTGTCTGGCTTGTTCCACCTTTCTCTGGTTTGCTCCACCTTTCTTTGGCTGTTACACCTTTCTCTGGCTTGCTCCACCATTCTCAGACTTGCTCCACCTTTCTCTGGCTTGATCCACATTTCCCTGGCTTGCTCCACCTTTTATGTCTTGCTCCAGATTTCTCTGGCTTGCCCCACCTTTCCCTGACTTGCTCCAACTTTCTATGGCTTGCTCCACCGTTCCCTGGCTTGCTCCACCATTCTGTGGCGTGCTCCACCTCTATTTGGCTTGCTCCACCTTTCCCTGGCTTGCTCCAACTTTCTGTAGCTTGCTCCACCTGTCTCCGGCTTGCTCCACCTTTCTCTGGCTTCCTCCACCGTTCTCTGCCTTGATCCACCTGTCTCTGGCTTGCTCCGCCGTTCTCTAGCTTGCTCCAATGTTCTCTGGCTTGTTCCACCTTTCCCTTGTTCGCTCCACCTTTCTCTGGCTTGCTCCATCTTTCTCTATCTTGGTCCATCTTTCCCTGGATTTCTCCACCTTTCCGTAGCTTGCTCCACCTTTCTCTGGCATGCTTCACCTTTCCCTGGCTTGCTCTACCATTTTCTATCTGGCTTCCTTTACCTTTCTCTGGCTTGCTGCACCTTTCTCTGGCTTTCTCCACCTTTCTCTGGCTTCATCCACCTTTCTCTCACCTACTCCATCTTTCTCTGGCTTGCTCCACTGTTCTCTGGCTTGTCCCACCATTCTGTGGCTTGCTCCACCTTTCTTTGGCTTGCTATACCTTTCTCTGGCTTGATCCACCTTTACTTGGCTTGCTGCACCTTTCTCTCTCTTGCTCCACCGTTCCTTGGCTTGTTCCGTCGTTTCTGGCTTGCTCAACCATTTTCTGCCTTGCTCCACCTTTCTCTTGCTTTCTCCATCTTACCTTGGCTTGCTCCACCTTTCTCTAGCCTGTTTCACCGTTCTCTGGCTTGGTCTACCATTCTCTGGCTTGCTCCACCTTTCTCTGCCTCGATTCACCTTTCTCTGGCTAGTTTCACTTTTCCCTGGCTTGCTGGACCTTTTTCTTGCTTGCTCCACCATTTTCTGGCTTGCTCCCCCATTCTTTGGCTTGCTCCGCCTTTCTCTGGCTTTCTGCACGTTCTTTGGCTTGCTCCACCATTCTATGGCTTGCTCCACCGTTCTCTGGCTTGCTGCACTTTTCTCTGGCTTGCTCCACCGTTCTCTGGCCTGTTTCACATTTCTCTGGCTTGTTCCACCTTTTGCTGGCTTGCTCCACCTTTCCCTGGCTTTCTCCACCTTTCTCTAGCTTGCTCCTCATTTCCCTGGCTTGATCCAATTATTCTGGCCTTACCCACCTTTCCATGGCTTGCTCCACCATTCTCTGGCTTGCTCTACCTTCATCTGGCTTGCTCTGCCTTTCTCTTGCTTGCTCCACCATTCTCTGGCTTGCTCCCCTTTTGTTCGGCGTGCTCCACCATTCTCTGGCCTGCTTCACTTTTCTCTGGCTTGCTCCACCTTTTGCTGGCTTGCTTTGCCTTTCTCTGGCTTGCTCCACCTTTATCTGGCGTGCTGCACCTTTCCCTGGCTTGCTTCAACTTTCTCTGGCTTGCTCCACCTTTCCCTGCCTTAATCCACCTTTTTCTGGCTTGCTCCATCTTTTTCTGGCTTGTTCCACCAAACTCTAGATTGCTCCACCTTTCTCTGGCTTACTCCACTTTTCCCTGGCTTGATCCACCTTTCCCTGGCTTGCTCCAATGTTCTCTGGCTTGCTCCACCATTCTATGGATTACTCCATCTTTCTCTGGCTTGCTCCATCTTTGTCTGGCTTGCTCCACCTTTCTCTGGCTTGCTCGACCATTCTCTGGCTTGCTCGACCTTTCTCTGGCTTTCTATTGCATTCTCTGGCTTACTCAAACTTTCTCTGGCTTGATCCACCTGTTCCTAGATTGCTATACCTTTCTTTGGCCTGTGCCATTGTTATCTAGCTTGATTCTCCTTTCCCTGGCTTGATCCACCTTTCTTTGTCTTGATCCATCATTCTCTGGCTTGCTCCACCTTTCCTTGGCTTGCTTCACCTTTCTCTTACTTACTCCACCATTCCCAAGCTTGCTCCACCTTTCTCTGGCTTGCTCCACCTTTCTCTGGTTTCCTCCATCTTTCTTTGGCTTGCTCCATCTTTCTCTTCCTTGCCCCACCATTCTCAGATTTGCCCCACATTTCTCTGGCTTGCTCCACCTTTCTCTGGATCGCTCCACCTTTCTCTGGCTTGCTCCAGCTTTCCCTAGCTTGCTCCACCTGTATCTGGCTTGCTCCACCTTTCCCTGGCTTGCTCCACCGTTCTCTGGCTTGCTCCACCTTTCTCTGGCTTGCTCCACCTTTTTCTGGCTTACTGCACCATTGTCTGCCTTGCTCCACCTTTATCTAGCTTGCTCCAGCACTCTCTGACTTGGTCCAACTTTGTCTAGCTTGCTCCATCTTTCTCTGGCTTGATCCATCCTTCTCTGGCTTGCTCCAGCTTTCTCTGGCTTCCTCCACCTTTCTCTGGAATGGTCCACAATTCTCTGTCTTCCTCTTCCTTTCTTTGGCTTGCTCCACCTTTCTGTGGCTGTTCTCGGACTTGCTCCACCTTGCTCTGGCTTGCTCCACATTTCTCTGGCTTGCTTCACCTTTATCTGCCTTGCTCCACCAATATCTCGCTTGATTTACCGTTCTCTGGCTTGCTCCACTTTTCTCTGGCCTGCTCCACTTTACTCTGGCTTGTGCCAGGGTCCAGTGGCTTGCTCCACCTTGCTCTGGCTTGCCCCACCTTTCTCCGGCTTGCTTCACATTTGTCTAGCTTGCTCCACCTTTCCCTGTCTTGCTGCGCCCTTCTCTGGCTTGCTCCATCTTTTCTGAGCTTGCTCCACCTTTCTCGGGCTCTCAGCATCTTTCTCTGGCTTGCTCTAGCTTTCTCTAGCTTGCTCTACCTTTCTCTGGCTTGTTCCACCGTTTGCTGTCTTGCTCTTCCTTTCCTTTGCTTGCTCCACCTTTCCCTAGCTTGCTCCACCCTTCTCTGGCTTGTTCGAACGTTCTCTGGCTTGATTCACTGTTCTCTGGCTTGTTCCACCTTTCCCTAGTTTGCTTCAGCTTCCTCTGGCTTGCTCCATGTTTTTCTAGCTTTCTCCACCTTTCTTTGGCTTACTCCATCTTTCTGTGGCTTGCTCCACCTTTCTCTGGCATGCTACTCCTTCTCCTGGCTTGCTCAACATTCCTCTGGTTTGCTCCACCTTTCTGTGGCTTGATCTACTTATCCCTGGCTCGCTTCACCATTCTTTGGCTTGCTTCACTGTTCTCTGCCTTGCTCCACCTTTCTCTGGCTTGCTCCACCTGTGTCTCTCTTGCTCCACTGTTCTCTGGCTTGCTTCACCTTTCTCCGGCTCGCTCCACCCTTCCCTGTCTTGCTCATCCTTTCTCTAGCTTCTACCTCTGTTCTCTGGCTTGTTGCACAGTTTCTGGCTTGCCCCACCGTTCTCTGGCTTGCTCTGACTTTATCGCGCTTGCTCCACCTTTTCCCGGCTTGCTCCACCTATTTATGGCTCGCTTTACCGTTCTCTGGTTTGATCCACCATTCTGTGGCTTGCACTTCCTTTCTCTGGCTTGTTTGACCTATCTGTGGCTTTCTCCACCTTTATCTGGCATCCTTTCTCACACATTCGCTGGCTTGCTCCACCTTTCGCTGGCTTGCTCCACATTTCTCTGGCATGCTCTACCTTTGTCTAGCTTGATCCACCTTTCCCCGGCTTGCTCCATCTTTCTCTTGCTTCCTCCGCCGTTCTCTCGCTTGGTCCATCATTCTCTGTCTTGCTCCACCTTTCTCTGGCATGCTTCACCTTTTTCTGGCTTTCTCCAACTTTCTCTGGCATGCGTGCTGACATATTCACTGGCATGCTTGCTCACACATTTGCTGGCTTTCTATGGCGTGCTCCACCTGTCCCTAGCTTGCTCCACCTTTCTCTGGCTTGCTCCACCTTTCTTTAGTTTAATCCACTCTTCTCTGGCTTGCTCCACCTTTCTTTGGCTTGCTTCACTTTTTTCTGGCTTGCTCCACTGTTCTTTGACTTGTACCACCTTTCACTGGCTTGCTCCACCTTTCCCTGGTTTGCTCCACCTTTCTCTGGCTTGCTCCACCTTTCTCTTTCTTGCTCTACCTTTCCCTGACTTGCTCCACTTTTCTAGGACTTGCTCCCCCATGCCCTGACTTGATCTACCATTCTTTCGCGTGCCCCACCTTTATCTGGCTTGCTCCACCTTTCCCTGGCTAGCTAGACCTTTCTCTGGCTTGCTCCAGCTTTTCCTGGCTAGCTCCACCTTTCTCTGGCTTGCTTCACCTGTCTCTGGCTTTCTCCACCGTTCTCTGCCTTGCTCCATCTTTCTCTGCTTTGCTCCACCGTTCTATAGCTTGCTCCACAGTTCTGTGGCTTGTTCCACCTTTTCCTCGTTTGCCTACCTTTCTCTGGCTTGCTCCTTCTTTCTCTATCTTTCTCCACCTTTCCCTGGTTTGCTCCACCCTTCCATGGCTTGCTCTACCTTGCTCTGGTATGCTCCTCCGTTTCCTGGATCTCTTCAACTTCCTCTGGTTTGCTCCACCTTCCTCTGGTTTGCTCTACGTCTATCTTGCTTGCTCTGCCTTTCTAATTCTTGCTGCACTTTTCTCTGGCTTGCTCCACCTCACTCTTGTTTGCTCCACTATTTTCGGACTTGCTCTACCATTCTCTGGCTTGCTCCACCTTTCTCAGGCTTGCTCCTCCTTTCTCTAGCTTGCTCTACCATTTTTTGACTTGCTCCATTGTTCTATGGCTTGCTCCACCTTTCTCCTGCTTGCTCCACCTTTCTTTGGCTTGCTCCACCTTTCTTTGGCTTGCTCCACCTTTACCTAGCTTGCTCCACCTTTCTCTGGCTTGATCCACCTTTCTCTGGCTTACTCCATCTTTCTCTGGATTGCTCCACCGTTCTCTGGCTTGCTCCACCGTTCTCTTGCTTGCTCTACCTTTCTCTGGCTTGCTCCACCCTTCTTTGGCTTGATCCACCTTTACCCGGCTTGCTCCACCTTTGACTGGCTTGCTCCATCATTCTCTGCCTTGTTCCACCGTTTTGGGCTTGCTCAACCGTTTTCTGGCTTACTCCACCTTTCTCTCGCTTGCCCCGCATTTCCTTGGCTTGCCCCACCTTTCTGTGGCTAGCTAAACCATTCTCTGGCTTGCTCCACCATTCTCAGGCTTACCCCACCTTTCTAAGCGTTGCTTTACCTTTCTCTGGCCAGCTCAAATTTTCCCTATCTTGTTCCACCTTTTTCTGGCTTGCTCCACCATTTTCTGGCTTGCTCCCCCGTTCCCTGGCTTGTTTTGCCTTTCTGAGACTTTCTCCACCTTTCTCTGGCTTGCTCCACCGTCCTCTGGCTTGCTACGCCTTTATCTGGCTTGCTCCACCTTTCTCTGGCTTGGTCCACCGTTCTTTAACTTGCTCCACTTTTCTCTGGTTTGCTCCACCATCCTCTGGCCTGCTCCACTTTTCTCTGGCTTGCACCACCTTTTTCTGCCCTGCTTAACCTTTCCCTGGCTTGCTCCACCTATCTCTGGCCTTCTCCTCCTTTCCCTGGCCTGCTCCAATTTTTTCTCGCTTACTCCACCTTTCTCTAGCTTGCTCCACCATTCTCTGGCTTGATCCACCTTTTTCCGGCCCGCTCCACCTTTCCCTGCCTTGCTTCACCTTTGTCTGGCTTGCTCCACCTTTCTCTGGCTTGCTCCACCTGTCTCTAGATTGCTCCACCTTTCTCCAGCTTCCTCCACTTTTCACTGGCTTGCTCCACCTTTCTCTTGCATGCTCCACCTTTCCTGGCTTGCTCCACCGTTCTCTGGCTTGCTCCGCCTTTCTCTGGCTTGCTCTTGAGGTCGTTGGCTTACTTAACCTTTCTATGGCTTCATCCACCTTTTCCTGGATTGCTACACCTTTCTTTGGCCTGCTCCACCATTCTCTAGCTTGCTTCACCTTTCCCTGACTTGATCCACCTTTATCTGTCTTGCTCCACCATTCTCTGTCTTACTCAACTTTTCCTTAGCTTGCTCCACCTTTCTCTGACTTACTGCACCTTTCCAAAGCTTGCTCCACCTTTCTCAGGCTTGCTCCACCTTTCTGTGCTTTGCTTCACCTTTCTTTGGATCGCTCCACCTTTCTCTAACTTGCTCAACCTTTCTCTTGCTTGGTCCACTTTTCCCTCGCTTGCTCCATCTTTACATGGGTTTCTCCAGTGTTCCCTGGCTTTCTCCACAACTCTCTGGCGTGTTTGGCCTTTATCTAGCTTTCTTCACCTTTCCCTCACTTGCTCCAGCTTTCTATGGCTTGGTCGACCTTTCTCTGGCTTGGTCCACCGTTCTATGTCTTGCTATTCCTTTCTTTGGCTTGCTCAACGTTTTTCTTGCTTGCTCCACTGTTCTCAGACTTTTCCCCACCTTTTTCTGGCTTGCTCCGCCTATTCCTGGCTTGCTCAAGCTTTCTATGGCTTGCTCCACTGTTCCTTGGCTTACTCCACCATTCTTTGGCATGCTCCAACTTTATCTGGCTTGCTCCACCTTTCCCTGGCTTGCTCCACCGTTATCTGCCATGCTCTGCCTTTCTATGGCCTGGTCCACCCATCTCTAGCTTGCTCCACTGTTCTCTGGGTAGTTCCACATTTCCCTGGTTTGCTCCACCTTTCCCTGGATTGCTCTCTTTTTCTCTAGCTTGCTTCACCTTTCCCTGGCTTGCTCCACCTTTCTCTGCTTTGCTCCACCTTTCTCTGGCATGCTCCTTCTTTTTCTGGCTTGCTCAAGCTCCCTCTGGTTTGCTCCACCTTCCCCTGGCTTGCTCTGCCTCTTTCTGGCTTGCTTCTCTTTTCTCTGGCTTGTTCCACCTTTCTCTGGCTTGCTCCACCTTTCTCCGCCTTGCTCCACCTTTCTCTAGCTTGCTCCACTATTCTTTGACTTTCTCCACATTTCTCTGGCTTGGTCCACCTTTCTCAGGCTTGCTCCACCTTTCTCTGGCTTGCTTTACAGTTCTTTCATTTGCTCCATCGTTCTCTGGATTGCTCCACTGTTCTCTGGCTTGCTCCACCGTTCTCTGGCTTGTTTTACTGTTCTCTGGCTTGCTTCACCGTTCTCTTGCTTTCTCCATCTTTCCCTGGCTTGTTCCATCATTTCTGGCTTGCTCCACCGTTCTCAAGCTTGCTCTTCCTTTATCTGGCTTGCTCCACATTTCCCTGGCTTGCTCCACCTTTCTCTTGCATGCTCCACCATTCTCTTGCTTGCTCCACCATTCTCTGGCTTCCTCTACCTCTCTGTGGCTTGCTTCACCTTTCTTTGGCTTTCTCCACCTTTACATGGCATGCTTGCGCACACATTTGCTGGCTTGCTCCACCTTTCGCTGGCTCGCTCCACATTTCTCTGGCTTACTCTACCCTTTTCTAGCTTGCTCCACCTTTCCCCGGCTTGCTCCACCTTTCTCTGGCTTGCTCCGCCGTTCTCGGCTTGCTCCACCACTCTCTGGCTTGCTCCACCTTTCTGTGGCTTGCTTCAACTTTCTCTGGCTTTCTCCACCTTTCCCTTGCATGCTTGCTCACACATTTTCTGGCATGCTTGCTCCCACATTTTTTGGCTTTCTCTGGCTTGCTCCACCGTTATCTGGCTTGTTTCACTTTCTCTGGCTTGCTCCACCATTCTCTGCCTTGCTCTAACGTTCTCTGCCTGGTTCCACCTTTCTCTGGCTTGCTCCACCATTCTCTAGCTTGCTCCACTATTCTCTGGCTTGTTCCGCCTTTCCCTGGTTTTCTCCACCCTACTCTGGATTGCTCCAACTTTCTCTAGCTTGCGTCACCTTTCCCTGGCTTACTCCACCTTTTTGAGGCTTGCTGCACCTTTCTCTGGCATGCTCCTTCTTTCCCTGGCTTGCTCAACCTTCCTCTGGTTTCATCCACCTTTCTCTGGCTTGCTCCACCTTTCTGTGGCTTGGTCCACCTTTCTCTGGCTTGCTTCACCTTTCTCATGCTTGCTCCACCTTTCTCTGGACTTCTCCACCTTTCTCCAGCTGGATCCATCATTCTCTGACTAGATTTACCTTCCTCTGGCTTGCTCCACCTTTACTTGGCTTGCTCCACCTTTCTCTGGCTTGATCCACCATTCTCGGACTTGCTCCACCTTTACCTGGCTTGCTCCACGTTTACCTGGCTTGCTCCACCTTTCTCTTGCTTACTCCACCTTTATCTGGCTTGCTCCACCTTTCTCTGGCTTGCTCCACTGTTCTCTTTCTTGCTCCACCTTTCTCTGGCTTGCTACACCGTTCTCTAGCTTGCTCCACTGTTTTCTGGCTGGTTCCGTCTTTCCCTGGTTAACTACACCTTTCTCTGGCATGCTCCATCTTTGTCTAACTTGCTCCACCTTTCCCTGGCTTGCTCCACCTTTTTGTTGCTTGCTCCATCTTTCTCTGGCATGCTCCTCCTTTTCCTGGCTTGCTCCATCTTCCTCTGGTTTCCTCCACCTTTCCCTGGCTTGCTCCACCTCTCTCTGGCTTGCTCCACCTTTCTCTGGCTTGTTTGACCCTTATCAGGATTGTGTTAGCTACTGAGCTAACCACCTCTGGCAGAGAAGCCGCGAAACCGAAAAGCTCACAAAGGTTTTTAGGCCTTCTTCCTTTGTTGACATGTGTCATGCACCCCAAACTTAATCAGGCATACACTTCACCTTCAAGAGTACTAACGCCTTAGCATTACATCTCAAGAAGAGCTCAAGTCGTCAATACGCAAGAGAGCATCAAGCAAGGGTTAATTGATCAGCATGCCAGACAAGTCCTTTTATAGCTGTCTGTCCAGTCCTAGAACTCAAAAGCACATTCCTGGGAAGTGGCCTGAACCAGCCATGTCACCAATAGACTTGCACTGTGGGCTTGACACATAAGCATCCTAGTGTCAAGGTGACAGACCAACCATGTAGCGTCCAAGAAGCTANTGCATGGGGCCAGGATCGACCTCATGACCTCTCACTTGGCCAAATCAACAAAATGGCCAAGGTAACCACTCACCCACATGGTGTACTCACAGGTCATATCTCACAAGAGACAGAGCATAGTTGAGTCACACTACAACGGATCTAGGGGTCATACCTCCACAAGGGGCAGAGCATTCCTGATCCGTCCTACAACACTGAACAAGGGGCAAAAACATTCAACAAATCTCTCCCTTGCACCTTGCGTCAGTGACCATCATCATTCGTCATCACTTGCGTTGACCATGCCGACACCTTGCCTGCCTGCCTGGTGGAGATCCTTGTCCAGTGGCTTTGTCAGCATGTCAGCCCGGTTTAGCTTGGTGCCGACATACTCAAGCTCCACTGTCTGCTTGTAAACCAAGTCTCGAGCGTAGTGGTAGCGGATCTCGATGTGCTTTGTGCGCCTGGACAGGACGGGGTTCTTTGACATGTCAATGGCGCTCATGTTGTCAATCTTGATGACCGTCGCCCTTGCTTGTGGTGCCTTCATCTCGGATAGCAAGCTTCGTAGCCACTGCATCTCTTTACACACCTCAGCCAAGGCGATGTACTCAGCTTCAGCTGTTGACAAAGAGACACATTCCTGCTTGCGACTTGCCCAACTGACTGCACCTCCATTCAACATACACACAAAGCCAGAGGTAGATTTTCTGTCATCGATATTCCCTCCCCAATCAGCATCAGTGTAGCACATGAGACGGAGTGATGCGGATCCAGCAATGCCTCCAAATTGGAGGCCTACCTGGCGCGTCCCCTGAAGGTAGCGCATGATGCGCTTCACGGCCTGCCAGTGAAGTGGACCGGGATTGGCCACAAACCGGCTGACCTGCCCAACAGCATGGGCTATATCTGGTGCGGTGGCGACCATGACATACATCAGACTGCCCACTGCAGACTGATATGGGATGCCCAGCATGTCAGTTTTCTCCGCTTCGTTGGATGGGGACATGGAGGTGGAGAGTTTGCACTCCGAGCTCATGGGTGTGCTGGCAGGTTTGCAATCTGCCGTGTCGTATCGTTTGAGGATGGAGTCAATGTATTTTGTCTGGTGCAGGCTGATGGTACCTGCTGCCCTGTCGCGCTTGATTGCAATTCCAAGATAGAAGTCAAGAGGACCCATGTCCTTCATCTTGAATCTGCTACTCAGCTGCCCCTTGAGATCGTCTAGCAGCTGCGTTGAAGAGGAGCATAGAATCAGGTCATCAACGTACAAGGCAACCAACATAGTCCCTTTGTCACTCTCATGCACGTACATGCTAGGGTCATTGTTGCAGTGCATGAAGGACTCCTTGGCCATGAAGGTGTCCATCTCCTGGTACCAAAGTCTTGGCGCTTGTTTTAGCCCATAGAGTGCCTTCACCAATCTACACACCTTGCCCTGAGGAGCATCAACCCCCTCTGGAACCTCCATCAATACCTCCTTGTCAAGTTTGCCGTAAAGGAAGGCTGTCTTGATATCCATCTGGTGGACCTCCATGTTCTCGGCAGCAGCAATGGCAAGCATTGACCGGATGGAGGCACATGTCACAACTGGGGCAAAGGTCTCATCGTACTCTGCGCCAGGCCGTTGGGAGAACCCCTTTGCTACCACCCGTGCCTTGTACTTGTCTATCTTGCCATCCTGTTTCCTTTTTACTTTCAGCACCCACTTGGACCCCACAACGTGAGCCCCGGCAGGTCTGTCCACCAGCACCCAGGTCCCATTCTCTTCAATGGAGCTGAGTTCACTGTGAATTGCTTTGTCCCACTCTGCTTTGTCAGGCCGAGTGAGTGCCTCTGCGACAGACGTTGGCTCCTCTTGAACCAAGAATGAATAGTTGAAGCCTGTCCATTCACCCCTATCTGCGTCGTAATTCTGCCGAGGTACTTTGAGGCGTGAACTGCTCCTTGAACCTGCTGGCTGGTGCTGTTGATGTAGAGGCTGGAGGTCTGGTTCGTCGTTGATGATGGGAGAGGCATCATCCTCATGTTCCGGAGGATCGGATACGTTGGAATCAGAGTCTGATTCCTCCGAGTCATCTTCACGAGCTCCTATCCCTGTTGCAGCACCTATCCCATGCCATTGTGCTGGTGCTTTGTCTCCCTCTTCTAGGAGAGTGAGCCACTCTCCCTGTTCTGGAGCGTTCCTGAGTTCAAGATGCTCTCCCTTACTCAGAGACATTTTGTGGAAATCCACGTCTTTGCTGCGGATGACCTTCTTGGCTCCCTGGTCCCACAGTCGATAGGCTTTGTGGGAGGTGTCGTAACCGATGAAAATACACTTTCGTGCTCTTGCATCGAGCTTTCCAGGGCCCTCACGAGCCTGGACCTTGGCAAACCCGGTGCAACCAAACACCTTGAGATGGGAGGCGTCCGGCTTCCTGCCTGACCATGCTTCTTGAGGCGTCTTCAACTGCTGTGTCTGCTTCTTCTTGCCTCTCCTTCGCAGAGCTGCTGCAAGTGTGAGGTTCACAAGGTATGTAGCCGTACGTGCTGCTTCAGCCCAGAACCTTGGAGGAAGCTTGGCGTCAAAGAGCATGCACCTTGTCATGCCTACGAGCGTCTGGTTCATCCTCTCTGCTACGCCGTTGCTTTGAGGTGAGTAGGGCGTAGTTTTTTGGTGTTCAATTCCCTGTGTCTTGAGCCACTCTTTGCAAGCTTCGTACTCTCCCCCATTGTCCGTCCTGAATGCCTTCACCTTCTTTTCACTTTGTCGCTCAACCATAGCGACAAAGGCCTGTATATTCTCCTTCACCTCACTTTTCTTTTTGAGAAAGTATATCCAGACTTTGCGGCTGTTGTCGTCGATGCATGTGAGGAAATATCGGCTGCCTCCATTTGATGGTATGCGAAAGGGACCACATACGTCAGAGTGGACAAGATCAAGAGGTGCGAGAGCACGCGTTCCATTGCGCTTGAAGGGTTTCTTTTTTGCCTTGCCTTGAAGGCATGGCTCACACGTGATCTCCGCTCCCTCCACCTCATCACCTAGCTCCATCCCACGCACTAGCTCCTACTTTCCCATGAGCTCCAATGTGCGATGAGCCACGTGTCCAAAGCGCCTGTGCCACAGGTTCTTGGAGGATGTGCACAGGTTAGAATGAACAGCCCCGGTGGCTGCATTTGCTTGCGGTTTTGTTGCCGAATCATCTGCTTCCACTGCTTCCGCTGCTCCAACATGTCCTTCCTCATCTGAGTCTGCATCGCTGCTCTCCTCATCATCACTCTCGGCCAAAGATTCAGCCGTTGAAGTTGTCGTTTTGGTCTGCAAGACGTAGAGTCCATCAACGCGAGGAACGTGTGCGACAACCTTCTTGGAAGAGTAGGAAATGTTGATGTCCTTGGTGGGAACTATCACNTGGTGTTCAATGCCCTGTGTCTTGAGCCACTCCCTGCAAGCTTCGTACTCTCCCCCATTGTCCGTCCTGAATGCCTTCACCTTCTTTCCACTCTGTCGCTCAACCATAGCGACAAAGGCCTGTAGATTCTCCTTCACCTCACTTTTCTTTTTGAGAAAGTATATCCAGACTTTGCGGCTGTTGTCGTCGATGCATGTGAGGAAATATCGGCTGCCTCCATTTGATGGTATGCGAAAGGGACCACATACGTCAGAGTGGACAAGATCAAGAGGTGCGAGAGCACGCGTTCCATTGCGCTTGAAGGGTTTCTTTTTCGCCTTGCCTTGAAGGCATGGCTCACACATGATCTCCGCTCCCTCCACCTCATCACCTAGCTCCATCCCACGCACTAGCTCCTGCTTTCCCATGAGCTCCAATGTGCGATGAGCCACGTGTCCAAAGCGCCTGTGCCACAGGTTCTTGGAGGATGTGCACAGGTTAGAATGAACAGCCCCGGTGGCTGCATTTGCTTGCGGTTTTGTTGCCGAATCATCTGCTTCCACTGCTTCCGCTGCTCCAACATGTCCTTCCTCATCTGAGTCTGCATCGCTGCTCTCCTCATCATCACTCTCGGCCAAAGATTCAGCCGTTGAAGTTGTCGTTTTGGTCTGCAAGACGTAGAGTCCATCAACGCGAGGAACGTGTGCGACAACCTTCTTGGAAGAGTAGGAAATGTTGATGTCCTTGGTGGGAACTATCACTGCTTCCTTCTCTGTAAAGACCACTGTCATGCCATGGTCAGTTATCTTAGAGACGGAGAGCAGGTTGGCTGTGAAGGAGGGCAAGTAGACCACCCCCTCTAGCTTGAGGTCGGAAACTCCACCGTTGACACCCACTATGACCAGCTTGTCACCAATCCCCTCAGCTGCCTCAACCTTGCCGTTGGCGACTCTGAAGTTCTTGTTACACGAAGCAAGAGAGATGAAGTCTCTCTTCTCGTAAGTGGTGTGCTCATTTGTGTCCGAGTCAAGGCCATAGGCTCCTGGCCTGAGTATCGCCTGCCCTTTGTTGGAGGCACACTTAGCCATCAAGCTTGTGGGATCCTTCCCACCATTTCCCCCTCGCCATTCATCCCCGTCTCCTCCCTCTCTCTTGGGTGCACGGCACTCTTGAGCCCAGTGTCCGGCCTTTCCACAATTGTGGCAGTTTCCTTGGCGCTTTGCACCCCTTCAACTGTTGCTAGTACTGTTGTTTCCCTTGTACCCAGTGGATGAGGTATTGCGGAAGGTGCTGCTGCTCCGTGAGGCAAAGGCAGCCATGTTTGCTTCACTACTGCTACGACGCATGGCTTCATTCCGCACATACTCAGAGATGGTGGTGTAGGAAACTAGATCTTCAGTCCACCCTCCAATCACTGTTATCATGGGGCCCCAACTCTCCGGCAGCGTCATCAGAAAGATCATGGCCAGCATGCCGGATTTCAGGTCCCACCCCATGCCGGTGGCTTGTTGCAAGAGCGTCTCAAACTTCTGCATGNGCCTCATGCTGATGAGGTTTTGTAGAATGAAGAGACGGTTGGCAAGTGAGGAGGACTGAAACACCTTGCCGAGTTTGGCGTATGCCGCGGCTGCCACTGTACAACCGCTGATGTGCGAAAGGACTGAGGGTTGTATGGAGGACACAAGAATGGCGAGAGCCTTCTTGTTGAGCTTGACCCAAGCCACAAGGTCAGCACCCTCCTCCTTTGGTGCTGGGATACTTCGGTCAAAATATCCTAGCAGATCTCTGTCATCCATGATGGTCTCAAACTGCCACTTCCAGAGTGCAAACCCCTCTCCATCAAACTTGAGGATGGGCGAATGATTCCCTGGTTCCCCTGTCCCTGCCATCCCCACAACTACAACTGCTGCACCTGTTGTTGATGCCGATGAACCTGTGTTTGAGGCCGTTGTAGGCTGTTGGTGAGGAGAGGGAACTGCTTCCCCTGTTACCGTTGGCCGTTGCAAGCAGATGTAGGCTGATGTAGGCTGATGTAGGCTGATGTCAGCTCCCAAGGTAGAAAGGTGCAGATGTGTTGCATTCCCCTCCTGCTGATGTTGCCCTGCAAACAGAGAAGTTGGGTGAGAGCGAAGGCGCTCTCACTGCTTGTGACCTTAGCGGTTGCGTGCGTGAAACTTCACTAACCAGAGGAGTGGGCCCATAACCCTTTGTTAGCTACTGAGCTAACCACCTCTGGCAGAGAAGCCGCGAAACCAAAAAGCTCACAAAGGTTTTTAGGCCTTCTTCCTTTGTTGACATGTGTCATGCACCCCAAACTTAATCAGGCATACACTTCACCTTCAAGAGTACTAACGCCTTAGCATTACATCTCAAGAAGAGCTCAAGTCGTCAATACGCAAGAGAGCATCAAGCAAGGGTTGATTGATCAGCATGCAAGACAAGTCCTTTTATAGCTGTCTGTCCAGTCCTAGAACTCAAAAGCACATTCCTGGGAAGTGGCCTGAACCAGCCACGTCACCAATAGACTTGCACTGTGGGCTTGACACATAAGCATCCTAGTGTCAAGGTGAAAGACCAACCATGTAGTGTCCAAGAAGCTACGGACATTCTTTCTTGGAAGCTTCTATAGCAAACAAGATATGCATGGGGCCAGGATTGACCTCATGACCTCTCACTTGGCCAAATCAACAAAATGGCCAAGGTAACCACTCACCCACATGGTGTACTCACAGGTCATATATCACAAGAGACAGAGCATAGTTGAGTCACACTACAACGGATCTAGGGGTCATACCTCCACAAGGGGCAGAGCATTCCTGATCCGTCCTACAACACTGAACAGGGGGCAAAAACATTCAACAGCTTGCTCCACCTTTCTTTGGCTTTCTCAACCTTTCTCTATCTTGCTCCACCGTTCTCAGACTTGATCCACCTTCCTTTGGCTTGCTCCACCGTTCTCTGGCTTGCTCAACTGTTCTCTGACTTGCTCCTCCTTTCTCTGGCTTGCTACACCTTTCCCCGGCTTGCTCAACCTTTCACGAGCTTTCTCCACCTTTCTCTGGCTTCCTCCACCTTTTCCTGGCTTGCTCTACTTTTATATGGCTTGCTTCACCGTAGCCTGGCTTGCTCCACCATTATTTGGCGTGCTCCACCTTCACCTGGTATGGTTCACCTTTCCCTGGCTTGCTCCACCTTTCTCTGGCTTGCTCCACCACTCTCCAGCTTTCTCTACAGTTCTCTCTCTTGTTCCACCTTTCCCTCATTTGCTGCACCTTTCTCTGGCTTTCTCCATCTTTCTCTAGCTTGATCCACCTTTCCCTGGCTTGCTCCACCTTTCTGTGGCTTGCTCCACCTTTTTCTGGCATGCTCCTCCTTTTCTGGCTTTCTCCACCTTCCTCTGGTTTGCTCCACCTTTTCCTGTCTTTCTCTACCCCTCTCTGGCTTGCTCTACTTTCCTCTAGATTGCTCCATCTTTCTCTGGCTTGCTTTACTTGTCTCTGGCTTCGTCCACCTTTCTCTAGCTTGCTCCATCATTCATTGACTTTCTCCACTATTGTTTGGCTTGCTCCACCTTTATCAGGCTTGCTCCAACTGTCTCTGGCTTGCTCTATCATTCTCTCACTTGCTCCATCGTTCTCTGGCTTGCTCCACCTTTCTCGGGCTTTCTCCACCTTTCTCTTGCTTGCTCCACCTTTCTCTGGCCTCCTCCATCTTTCCCTGGCTTGCTCCACGTTTTTCTGGCTTGCTCCACTTGTCTCTGGCTTTCACCATCTTTCTCTGGTTTGCTCCACTGTTCTCTGGCTTGCTCCACCATTCTATGGCTTGCTCCACCTTTCTCTGGCTTACTCCACCTTTCTATGGCTTGCTCCACCTGTACCTGGATTGCTCCACTATTCTCTGGTTTGTTCCACTGTTTGTGGCTTGCTCCACCATTCTCTGGCTTGCTCTACCTGTCTCTCGCTTGCTCCACCTTTACTTGGCTTGCTCCACCTTTGTATGGCTTGATCCACCATTCTCTGACTTTCTCCACCATTCTCTGGCTTGCTACACCTTTCTCTGCCTTGCTTCACCTTTCTCTGGCTAGATCCACATTTCCCGAGCTTGCTAAACCTTTCTCTGGCTTGCTGTGCCATTCTCTGGCTTGCTCCCCCATTCTCTGGTTTGCTCCACGTTTACGTGGCTTTCTCCACCTTTACCTGGCTTGCTCCACCTTTCTCTAGCTTGCTCCACCATTATCTGGCATTCTCCACCTTTCTCTGGCTTGCTCCACTGTTCTCTGGCTTGCTCTACTTTTCTCTGGCTTGCTCCACCGTTCTCTGGCCTGATCCAATTTTCTTTGGCTTGCTCGAGCATTCTCTGGCTTGCTCCTTCTTGCTCGGACTTGCTCCAAATTTCTCTGGCTTGCTGCACCTTTGTCTAGCTTGCTCCACCTTTCCCTGGCTTGCTCTATCTTTCTCTAGCTTGCTCCATTCTTTCCTAGCTTGCTCCATATTTCTCTGGCTTGCTGCATCTTTCTCTGGCTTGCTCGTCCACTCTCTTGCTTAAACCACTGTTCTCTGTCTTGCTTGTCCTTTCTTTGGCTTGCTCCACGTTTCTCTGGCTTGCTCCACCGTTCTCAGTCTTGCTCCACCTATCTCTGGCTTGCTCCACCTTTCCGTGGCTTGCTCCACCTTTATCTGGCTTGCTCCACCTTTCTCTGGCTTGCTCCACCTTTCCCTGGCTTGCTCAACCTTTCTTTGGCTTTCTCCACTGTTCCCCTGCTTTCTCCACCATTCTTTGGCGTGCTTCATCTTTAGTTGGCTTGCTCCTCCTCTCCGTGGCTTGCTCCACCTTTCCCTTGTTTGCTCCACCTTTCTCTTGCTTGCGCCACGTTTCTCTGGCTTGCTCCACCGTTCTCTGCCTTGCTTCATCGTTCTCTGGCTTGCTCCACCGTTCTGTAGCTTGCTCCACTGTTCTTTGTCTTGTTCCACCTTTCCCTGTTTTACTCCACCTTTCTCTGGATTGCTCCATCTTTATCTAGCTTGGACCACCATTCCCTGGCTTGCTCCACCTTTCTGTGGCTTGCTCCACCTTTCTCTGGCATGCTCCTTATTTCTCTTGCTTGCTCGACCTTCCTCTGGTTTGCTCCACCTTGCCATGGCTTGCTCTACCTCTTTCTGGCTTGCTCCACCTTTCTCTGGCTTGCTCCACCTTTCTCCTGCTTGCTCCACCTTTCTCTAGCTTGCTCCTCCATTCTCTGACTTGCTGCACATTTCTTTGGCTTTCTCGACATTTCTCTAGCTTGCTCCACCTTTACCTGGCTTGCTCCACCTTTCTCTGTCTTGCTCCACTGTTTTCTGGCTTGTTCCCCCGTTTTGGGCTTGCTCCACCGTTCTCTGGCTTGCTCTACCTTTCTGTCGCTTGCTCCACCTTTCATTGGCTTGCTCCGCCTTTCTCTGGCTTGCTCCAATGTTCTCTGGCTTTCGCCACCACTCTCTGACTTGATCCACCTTTCTCCGCTCTCTTGCTTCACCTTTCTCTGGCTATCTCCACCTTTTCCTAGCTTGCTCCACCATTCTCTCGCTTGCTTCACCATTCTCTGGCTTGCTCCCCCATTCTCTGGCTTGCTCCCCCTTCTCCTGGCTTTCTTCACCTTTATGTGACTTGCTCCACCTTTCTCTGGCTTGCTCCACCTTTATGTGGCGCTCTCCACCTTTCTCTGCTTTTCTCCACCATTCTCTTGCCTGCTGTACTTTTCTCTGGCTTGCTCTACCGTTCTCTGGCCTGCTCCACTTCATTCTGGCTTGCTCCGGCGTTCTATGGCTTGCTCCAACTTGCTCTGGCTTGCTCAACCTTTCTCTGGCTTGCTCCTCCTTTGTCTAGCTTGGTCCACCTTTCCCTGGCTTGCTCCACCTTCCTCTGGCTTGCTCCATATTTTCCTAGCTTGCTCCACCTTTCTCTGGCTTAGTGCATCTTTCTCTAGCTTGCTCCAGCTTTCTCTGGCTTGCTCCACCCTTCTCTGGCTTGGTCCCCCATTCTCTTTCTTGCTCTTCCTTTCTTTGGCTTCCTCCACCTCTCTGTGGCTTGCTTCACCGATCTCATACTTGCTCCATCTTTTGCTGGTGGGCTCACCTTTCCCTGGCTTGCTCCACCTTTCTCTGGCTTGCTCCACCTTTCTCTGGCTTGCTCTACTTTTTTCTGGCCTGCTCCACCTTTCTATGGCTTGCTGCACAGTTCCCTGGCTTTCTCCACCATTCTTTGGCGTGCTCCACCTTTATCTGGCCTCCTCCACCTTTCCTTGGCTCGCTCCACCCTTCTCTGGCTTGTTCCATCTTTCTGTGGCGTACTCCACCTTTCTCTGGCTTGCTCCACAGTTCATTGCCTTGCTCCACCTTTCTATGGCTTATGCCACTGTTCTCTAGCTTGCTCCACTGCAGAAGTGGACACGGCAATAGCAGAAGCTGGCAGAAGCAACGGAATTAGCAAAATTCTGTCAGCACGATGACGGAAGCAGAAAGGCACAAGCGGTTCCAAGGAGTTAGTTGCAGAGCTTGTGCGGAGGCAAGATGCTAGAGTTGCGAGGTAAACAGAGGCCAGTAAGGCTGCACACTGGTACGAAACCGCGGTTTTGAGAATGGAACCGGAACCGCGGTTCCGGTTCCAGCTCAGAACCGGAACCGCGGTTCGGGAACCGGAACCGCGGTTCTCACGGAACCGCGGTTCTGCTCACAGTTCCACAAAAGTTTCCCGGGTATGCAAGTAATATGAAGCATGATCGGCTCCAAACCTGCATGTTTTCTTCAACAAAAAGAATGAAACATTTAGTCAAAACTTCTCTATTGTATGTGAGTACATGATTGGAGTGTTCACATGGCCTCCAAGGCTGTGATATCAGCAAAGAAAGCCCCAAAATCCACCCATACCCACTCATTTTCCCCTCCATATACATGGGTTCAGGAACCGCGGTTCCTGGACGGTTCCAGAATCTTGGAACCGGAACCGCGGTTACGATTCCGGAACCGGAACCGCGGTTCTGGAACCGCGGTTCCTGGAACCTGTGTGCACCCTTAGAGGCCAGTGAGAGAGGGGGAGAGCCTGACAGGTGACTGGTCGATGAGTGCTGAGGAAAGGAGTGAGAGTGACGGAGCAAAGAGTTGCAAGCTGTGAGTGGTTGGCGAAGGCAAGATGGGCAAGTGGCAAGCAGAGCGATGACACGGTGGCAAAGCCGCGAAACCAAGGGGAACAAGATGAGTATAACTGTTGTGGTTCATTTGGGAGGGAATGAACATCCTCCATATATGCAACAAAAAAAGACACATATACATTGGTAACGGCTTCTTTTACGCTAGCTAGACGCGCTTACGGGGTAACCGCTTATTAGGGGATGACTTGGTAGAGGGTCTGTTGGTCGGTCAATGACCGTTAACGGTTAGTTGGAATTATCACTGAGGTGCTTATCGGCCGGAGCTGAAGCGTTCTTGAGAGTGCTGGGAATATCCAAGCGAGAGAAGTTGATGGGATCATCTCCTGAATCCTGACACCCCCCGTGAAGATGACCACCATGTGTTGTCCCGGAGCTTGATTGAAGTTCAGGGATCTACTGGGTCGCTGGATGTGGTGGAAAGGGAAGAGAGGCCAGGGTAGGCCAAAGAGGTGGCAGCGGCAGCTAATCCATTGATATTTGAAAGGGTGATTTGGTGCGTAGATGATGGAGATGGTATCCATGAGTGCATCATTGGTCAATGGTCTAGAGCACCTTGTCCAATTGGTCAAAGCATGGGCAATGGTTTTGGAGGATGTCATGAAAGGTTGTATCGGTGGTGGGGTATAGGAGTCTGAGGACTAGTTCTTCAATCTGAAACCAATGATCCTAGTAGAGTTCTAGGGATGCAATGGTGGGGAAATCTGTTTGGTTTCGTCTGATGAAGGGTCGGAAGTGGAGGATGTCCTCCACATTGCTGTGGTCCGTGGCGATGCACTGGATCATGTTCTTACAGATACGGCATCATTCTGAGAGGTTGTGGTACCCTTGTTAGTTGAAGTAGAGGATGTGTGAGGGTTAAATGATGGAGCCAACCACGGAAAGTGTTTCTCGGACCAGTGTGTCATGGTGGGTGGTTGACTGTATAGTTACTCAGTGGAGGCCATGATGTTCTGTAGATTTTTGGGTAGAGAGATGGAATGTAGTAAGGGGAGGATGATGGCCAGTTTGAGACGCTGCTGGTTGCTGAGGAGGATGGATGCTGATGAAGAGAGGTGGGCTCAGGGACGGAACCACGTACACTTGCAGATGTTTTGGCGTGGACGCATGTCATTGCAAACCAGGCAATTCGCCCGGGTGCATCCGTGTGCGGAGAGGAGAATGTTGTGGAAGCAGATGATCAGATGATGAAGAAGTGTGCGCTGGGTGAAACCACGTGCGCTTTGGAAATTTGAGTGTGGGCGTAACTTGTCGTAAAACAGGTGATGCAACCGGGCAGATCCTTGTACCGAGCGGAAGTAATGCTGGAGGCGGAGGAATGGCTAATGACGGAGTGGGTGCATGGGCAAAACCACGTGCACTGTGAAACAGGGGAATAGAATGCGGCAAGGGGAAGGCAAGAGCCAACGCGCCGCGGGAGTTCTATTGCTGGCGTGGGTGCTGGTTGCTGGAAAAATGGACAGCTAGCTCATGCATATCCTTGTGCTGGCAGCAGATGCTGATGATTTCTGACAAGGAGGGGAAGGTTGATGTCTGAGACTGGGTACAGGGGTGAACCGCGTGCGCTGCAGAAGTTTTGGCGTGGGCAAAATAGGCGATGCGACCGGATGGATCATTATGCCGAGCGGATGAAAAAAAACAAATGATGGTGGAGGAACAATTGATGATAGAGAGGGCACAGGGGCGGAACTATGTGCGCTGCGGAGTGATGCTGGTGATGAAGAAGCTGAAGTTGATGAGGAGCGGTTTGAAGAAAGCTGAGATAAGGCTGATGCAAAGATGGACTGCTGGTGGGCGGCATGAAGCTTCCAGAAAGATGATAGCAGACAGCGGCTTGAGAGCTGCTTGCGGCTGTTGTTGAGAAATCCCCGATTGTTGACCATGAGCGCGAGATGGCTGCAAGGTTTGATCAGGAGAATGGGTCGTCACTCCAACATGAGGAGCAATCCAGGCGGGGCTGCTGATGTCAGCTGCTTACAAAGCTGAGGAGCGTGAAGTGATGGTAGTGGCGGCAAACAAATGCTAGACAGAGGAGCAAAGCAGTGGCGGCAATGAAGCGATGACGGGATCACAGGACACCAGGGGATGCTGTCCGATGCTCTGATACCATGTCAAAAGACTGCAAGAGACAAGACAGCAACAGTAATGGCATGAAGAAGCATCAAAACAAGCACAAGTACGTCAGCTAGGTACGGTAGGCGGGAGCGGTCCCAAGGAGTTAGTCGCAGAGCTTAGCGGGAAGGCGAGACACTGAAGATGCAAGGTAGACGGTGGTTGGTGAGAGAAAGCGAGAGTGAGGAAAGTGATGGATCGGCAGGCACGGAGCAAAGGAACGTGAGTAACTGAGTGAAGGGATCCAAGCTATGAGTGGCTCTCAAGGGCAAGATGGGCAAGGTGCGAGCTGAGCGAAGACAGGGCGGCAAAGCCGCGGAACCAAAAAGGAACAGGATGGGAAGACATACTCTAGTTAACTCGAGGGAATGAACATCCTTGGTATAAAAAGAACACAACGGGACAAGACAGAGGAGCAACAGCTTCTTTCCGCTAGCCGGACGCGGGGGACAGTTGTCACTTTATTAGGGAATGACTTGACGGTAGGTTCAGACGGTTGAGCGACCAGAGAGCCGTTGTTCAAGGTGGTTCAATAATTGGACCTGATCTGTTATTGAGAGAAAAGGAAAACATCTCTTTTCGGAGTCTTGTGATTTTCAAACACTTGCTCATACATTCCCTGACTTGATCCACCTTTCTCTGGCTCCCTCCACATTTCTCTGGCTTGCTCCACCTTTCTCTAGCTTGCTCCACATTTCCCCAGCTTGCTCCACCTTTCTCTGGCTTGCTCCACCGTTCTTTGTCTTGCTCCACCATTCTCTTGCTTGCTCCACCTTCCTCTGGCTTGCTTCACCTTTCTCTGGCTTTCTCCGCCTTTCTCTCGCATGCTTGCTCACACATTTATTGGCATGCTTGCTCACACATTCGCTGGTTTTCTCTGGCTTGCTCCACCTTTTCTGGCCTCCTCCACCTTTCCCTGGCTTACTCTACCTATCGTTGGCTTGCTCCACCTCTCTCTGGCTTGCTCCACATTTCTCTAGGTTGCTCTACCGTTCTCTGCCTTGTTCCACCTTTCTCTGGCTTGCTCCACCATTCTCTAGCTTGCTTCACTATTCTCTGGCTTGTTCCACCTTTCCCTGGTTGACTCCACCATTCTCTGGCTTGCTCCATCTTTCTCTAATCTGCTCCACCTTTCCCTGGCTTGCTTCACCTTTCTGAGGCTTGCTCCACCTTTATTAGGCTTGCTCCACCTTTCTCTGGCTTTCTCCACCTTTCTCTAGCTTGCTCCACCGTTCTCTGACTTTATCTACATTTCTCTGGCTTGCTCCATCTTTCTCTGGCTTGCTCCACCTTTCTCTGGCTTGCTCCACCGTTCTCTCACTTGCTCCACCTTTCCCTGACTTACTCCACCTTTCCCTGGCTTGCTCCAACTTTCTCTGGCTTGCTCCACCTTTTTCTGGCTTGCTCTACCCCTCCCTGGCTTGCTCCAGCTTTCTATGACTTGCTCCACCATTCCCTGACATGCTCCACCATTCTTCGGCGAGCTCCACTTTATCGGGCTTCCTCCACCTTTCCCTGGCTTGATCCACCTTTCTATGGCTTGCTTTACCTTTGTCTGGCTTGCTCCAGCTTGCTCTGGATCGCTCCACCGTTCTCTGCCTTGCTCCACCTTTTTGTGGCTTGCTCCACCGTTCTCTAGCTTGCTCCACTGTTCTCTGGCTCGTTCCACCTTTCCCTCGTTTGCTCCACCTTTCTCTGGCTTGCTCCATCTTTCTCCAGGTTGTTCTACCTTGTCCTGGCTTGTCCCAGTTTTCTCTGGCTTGCTCCATCTTGCTCTGGCATGCTCCTCCTTTTCCCGGCTTGCTCCACCTTCCTCTGGTTGGCTTCAACTTTCCCTGGCTTGTTCTACCTCTCCCTGTCTTGCTCTGCCTTTCTCTGGCTTGCTGCACCTTTCTCTGGCTTGCTCTACCTTTCTCTGGCTTGCTCCACCTTTCTCTAGCTTGCTCCACCATTCTCTGCCTTGCTCCACCATTTTCTGGCTTGCTCCACCTTTATCAGGCTTGCTCGACCTTTCTCTGGCCTGCTATACTGTTCTCTCAATTGCTCCATCATTCTCTGGCTTGCTCCACCTTTCTCAGGCTAGCTCCACCATTCCCTGGCTTGCTTAACTTTTCTCTGGCTTGCTCCACCTTTCTCTGGCTTACTTCATCTTTCTCCGGCTTGCCCCACCGTTCTCTGGCTCGCTCCACCGTTCTCTGGCTTGCTCCACCTGTCTCTGGGTTGCTCCACCTTTTTCTGGCTTGCTCCACCATTCTCTAGCTTGCTCCCCCATTCTCTGGCTTGCTCCACATTTCTCTGGCTTTCTCCGCCTTTCTCTGGCTTGCTCCACATTTTTCTTGCTTGCTCCGCCTTTATCTGGCTTGCTCCACCTTTCTCTGGCTTGTTCCAGCTTTCTTTGGCTTAATCCACCATTCTCTGCCTTGCTCCACCTTTCTCTGGGTTTCTCCATTGTTCTTTGGCTTGTTCCACCTTTCCCTTATTTGCTCCACCTTTCTCTGGCTTGCTCCATCTTTCTCTAGCTTGCTCAAACTTTCCCTAGCTTGCTCCACTTTTCTGTGGCTTGCTCCCCCTTGCTCTGGCATGCTCCTCTTTTTCCTGGCTTGGTCCACCTTCCCCTGGTTTGCTCCACCTTTCCCTGGCTTGCTTTACCTCTCTCTGGCTTGCTCTACCTTTCTCTGGCTTGCTCCATCTTTCTCTGGCTTGCTCTACCTTTCTCTCGCTTGCTCCACCTTTCTCTAGCTTGCTCCACCATTCTCTGACTTGGTCCACCATTCTCTTTCTTGCTCCACCTTTATCAGGCCTGCTCCACCTTTTTGTGGCTTGCTCTACCGTTCTCTCTGTTGCTCCATTGTTCTCTGGCTTGCTCCACCTTTCTCACGCTTGCTCCACCTGTCAGGAAAATGCAATGATAATTGGATGAGGTAGATGTTCAGATGAGGAGGCAGAAGCGTTGGCGAAGCTGCGGAAGCTGATGGTTTGCTGATGTCACAAAGGCAAGAGGTCTGAGGGCATGAAGACACGAGCAATGAGGACCGCAGCAACCCATGCCAGGGCTAGTAGCCATTGTGCCAGGGTGCGGGTCGTGACAATGAGTGGGCCCAGTGCCAACAGGCCACGGGTGATGCCTTCAATTTTGCCGCGTCACGGGATTACTCCACACTTGTCTTACTACGAGCTTACACTGCTCTGTGCTATCTCTAATTGCGCACTACCTTCTGCTCCGTGCTTTCCGTGAACACTGAACGTTTAATTTAGATGGCCGACTCCAAGAATCCTCCGCAATTACTCCCTTGAAGCACTATTCCTATTCAACAAACTCTATGGCCCACAGGACTGACCAATGTGTGAGAACCTCACCGATGAGTGATACTCTGCGGTCCGCTTCTTGCCTCACGCAAGCCTGCCACCTCGTGGCTTCCAGCTCCTTTCCGTGGAACCCAGTTCCGCGGCCGTGGGCAAGCAAGGGCACCGCCAGAAGTTCACCTCACCCTGAGATTGGTTCTTCAAATACTCAGTCCCGCTGACCGCGGGCAAGACACTCAAGGGCTGTGAAAGGCAGGAGAGCAAGGTACTGAGGGCATGAATGAGAGCAGGTAAATGTCTTTCATAGTGAGGGGCAGAGTACATGAGTAGCGGAGTGCTGATCCAAGAGTGATTGAGCCTGCTCCCCCGTCCTCCTCATACTTCTTCTCCGCCGCCTCCTCCTTGGCCTTGCTCACGCACTTCAGGCAGGTGCAGTTTCGTCTGATGCAGCTCTTGGTGGTCCCTTGATGTGCCGGATTGCCGCAGATGCGGCATATGACTTTCGGGAGTGGCTCCACAGGGAGATTTTCCCCGCACCACACACAAGGGTCCACGTAGTTGGCCAACTCATGGGGGCTCATGGGTGCGCTCCTCCGTAGAGTGGCCGCGAGTCCTGCCGGGGTCTCCTCTTCGGTGGCCGTCTGTTGCTCCTCTTTCTATTAATCCTGTTCCTGTTGCAGGCCCTCGCGTCCTTTCATTCACCATTGCTGCTCCCCTTGCGCCTCCCCTGCGCACACTTCCTGCATGTCAGAGCCCTCCGGTTCAGTTGCCCAGAGTTCCTCGCTCCATTCCTGCTCTTGTTCCGACACCTGTGTCTCGCACAGGTCCAGCACATCCTCTGCCTTCCAGCCTCTCGACCCCTTACGCTCCACGAGCGTGGGAAGGGCTCCACCTATTCAAGGGATATGCGTCTGCCACGCCCAAGGTAGGAGCACGAACTCGGTGGCAGGATAGCTGCGGTTGCTGGACCCGTCTGGCCCCTCTAGCCATACGTGCCCGGCATCCACACTGGCTACGCGATACACCTCCCATGCCTCCCCAACTTCACGCCCCACGCCTAGGAAGGGGCGGAGCTAAACCAGGTTCCCCTCCTTGATCGGCCCGTGGTTGAGCCGCCGTTTGGCACCATCGCATCCGCGCCAAGCCAAGACAGAGCCCCTCAACCTTGCTTTCGCGCCTACCGCCTTTGTCCATTGGCAACGCTCCCAGAACCATGCCTGCACTTCCCAATCCTTGGCAGCCTCTTGCTCCTCTTCCAGGCGTCTATCCTGCTTTTCCTCTAGGTCTAGAGGTAGCTGCAGTGGCTTCTGCGGCATGCCCAAGGCTGCGCGTGGAGGTTGCCCAAGAAGGAGGAGGTGAAGGGAGAACGATGTTGTGTGACTGGGAGTTGTGTTGATGAAGTGCGCTGTCTTCTTCAGAGGCTCCCCCCAGTCGCTGTTCTCCGCCGTCGCCACCGCTTGCTCCACGATGTTGTACAGCCTCTCCACCAGACCCTAGGAATTAGGTCTGTACTGCCCAGAGTGTACGTGCTGCACGCCCCACTCCGCAAACTCGTTGTGGAATCCTCCCATGAATTTGGTGCCATTGTCATTGTGCACCACACTGCGTCCCCCAAACTGGTAGAAGATCTCTTCCTGGATGTCGCGTATAGCCCGAGCTGAGGACTTTGCCAGGGACTGTGTGGACCCATATGTACTTTGTGAAGTGATCCACCGCAGCAATCGAGTACCTGTCCCCTTGGGTGGGGCGAGGCCGTGGTCCATGGAAGTCGATGATGATTCATTCCAGAGGCTCACCGATGGGGGAGGGTAGAAGGAGCGGCATGTCCTACGGTGTGATCTTCCGGCTACGCTCACAGGGGGCGCATTGCTGTACCACCTCTGTGACCAGTGCCAGGAGGTTCGGCACATGCAGGATGGGGCTCAGCCGATCCTTGAGCGCCTGCATGCCAGCATGGTGGTGGCAGTAGTAGGCCTCAACCACTGCCTTCTGTAGAGTGGGGGATGGTACCCACAAGATCCGCGGCACGACCCTCCAGAGACGACCGCCCTCCCAAGCATACTCTTCACAGAGGCAGGCAAGATCATTTTTCTTCCGCCTGTCAGATTCCACCCCCAGCCTCTACTCTAGGGCCTCATACACCTTCCGCGCTTCTGCTTTCTGCTGCTCACAAGTTCTGGCAAGGAGGAGGATGTAGGCCATCTGCCAAATTTGCCAATCTTGCGTCTTCACTGGCCCTTTTGTCTTTCCCACCTTTTCAATGGCAGCTTCCCCCGGCTTTCTCTTCGTCTTTGGTTCCTTTGCTGGCAGCCCTTTTGCCCGCCTTGCATCCTGCTCCGCCTTCATCATGTGTAGCCGCTGGTGGTTCTCCTCATCATACACCGGCGGTTCCTTGTTCCAACTGTCTGCTGCGGGAAAGAGGCGGAGCATCCCCACCGCGCGTAGCTCCCCTTTGTCCCATCGGTCCCGCAGGCACATCTCTGGTGGCCCTCCGTGTCATTTCCCTTGTCCGTTGTAGATCTGGATGACCTCTTACCGCTGTGCCACAGCTTCAGGGAGTCGTAGCAATCCTTGGCCCTCTGCAATGGGTCGCGTCTCATCATCTTCTCCCGGCGACTCGCTCAGTTCTGAGAGCACTACTACTCCTGACTTTCTTTTAGCTGCTACCCCTGCAGTGGCCTCCCTCCGCGCCCCCTCCGGCACAGTTTCTGCACGGGCTCCCTCTAGGAAGGATCATAGCGGAGCCGGGACCATGTCTGCCGGCATCAGGACTATATGGAACACTACGAGGAGCAATTTTGCTGCCTGGGCGGCCTCCTGATGAGTCTGCGCCAGCTTTCCCAGGTCGATGCTCAGGAGGGTGCCTTCCCGTGGGGGGCGCTAATTGCTTTACCTAGCAAAAGGTTCTCCAGCGGTACTCTCATCCGCCGCTCGCTTCCCTTGGTCCCGTTGGTGGGATGTTGGAGTTGTCTCCGCGGATGGGGCCTGTCCGCCTGGGGCCGGCTCCTTTTGTGGAGTGGCCACGCGGTTTACAGAGGCGACGTGGGATGGGGCAGCCTGTTTGCTGGTGGTAGCGGATGATGCAGCCTTCTTGGCTGCCGCCGCCGCTACTACCTGGAGCCTGGCTTGCCTACCAAGTGAGGCCTCTGACATCGTAGTTTGCTACACATTCCTTTGGGTCTCTTTCGCAGTCTTTTCTTGTGCTCCATTCCTTGTTTTCTTGGTCTTTTATCCCTCCGTCGCTGCCTGCTCCTCCGCTGCCCTTTCCTCCTCGGCTTGCCTAGTCGCTGCTGCTGCTGCTGCTTTTGCCACCGCGTTCTTAGCCATTTCTTTTTCTTTTGCCACCTTTGGCGTCTTATCCTGTTGTGCTACCGCTGTTGCTTCCGCTGCTGCCTGCTCTACCGCCTCTCTACGCTTGTCGCCGCCTCCTATTCTGCTGCCGCTGCCACTTCTGCTACTTCCTGCTCTGCTGCCTCCCTTTGTTTCATCACCGCTTCCTGTTCTGCTGCCGCTGCTTTTTCCGCCGCTTCCTGTTCTGCCGCCTTCCTCCGTCTGGCCGCTGCCTCCTGTTCTACTGCTGTAGCTTCTAGTGCTGCTTGGTCGACCGCCGCCTTGCGTTCTGCTTCCGCCTGCACCTCGGCTATAAGCTCCGCTACTACTCACTCCGCGCCTGCTTTTGCTTCTTTCCTTTGCTCCTCCTTCTCCTAGTGCAATACCACTTGCAGCTTGTCCCGCGTTTGAGTGAGCTCGGCAGATTCTTGGAGGTACTCTTGGGTCTCCTCCGCTTCAGCGGTAGTGCAGCTCTTCTCCTCCCTGCATACCTCCGCGGCCTACCTAACCCACTGTTGCACCGCCTCCTCTGTCAGAGACTGGCCCGCTTGTTTCAGCACTGTTCATAGTTCATCCACCACCGCGGCTGCAATCCGGTGGCGCGTTACACCCTCAAGGGTCAAACGCGAGCATTTTCTGATGGCCATGTACCAGCCGTCACACTGTCATTCTGCCGCGGTGATGCGTGCAATCTCAAACTGCCGTTTCTAGAAAGGAAAACCTGTCCCCGTGAATTTGGACATACCTGCCTCAAGGCGGGTTTGAGTCGGATCCGCCATTTTTGGTGGTTGCTCGTCTTCTCTGCTTTGCTGCTACTCTGCTTCGTTGAGGCTGATGAGGCTGATGAGGCTGATGAGGCTGCTGAATGAAACCATTGTGAAAGGTGCAGTTGGTTCCGTTGAAAAACGCTCCCGCCAATGACTGCCTAAGGCGATGGTACCGCCGTGAGAGAACGGACTCGGGGTCGTACGACCTTCTAAAAAGGGGTAGAGCTTATTCTCCTTGGGACGCAAGCGTCTTGTCCAACATGGGCAGAGCTGTTCCTCGTCCCCTAGTCCGCTACGTGCACGCATCCTACGTGAAGAAGTCGATGGAGCCGATGGAGCAGATGGAGCCATCCGATGTTCGTATCCCAGTTGTACTTGTGCGTGCTACAAGACCACGCGCTAGTCGGTCTTGGAAGTGTGCCTTAGAACCAGAAGTATGGACCCATAACCTTTTTTCAATGCGCCCGATAGCAACGGTCTAGAAAACGGGTCCCGACATGGGAGGCCGCCAACCACTCTTGGTATTGCAGCCAAGATCACATATCACCCGCGAACGAGGGATCCACACTTTAGGTTGAGTTGGTTTGCAACCTCACGAATTCCGCATGTTGTTCTTTAGTATCTAGCTTTGGTTGGACACTCTCTTAGGACTCTCAAAGGCCAGAACTATAAATGGATGCATACAGGGTACAGGCTTTTATACTTGTAGAGCTTTGCTAGAGCTTCTGCTTGTAGTGAATCCACTTGACCCACCCTCAACCCACAGTCCTACTTGGAGCGTCCTTAGACCGCCAAGTGTCATCCTCAAGGCAGGCTCTAGTAAGCTTCCTAGAAGCTTCCCGTCCCAGTTTGGGCCACAAATAAAAATGCAGCCATCCTGTGGTCTAAACTCGTGACATATCGTGTGAAACTCCGGTGCCTTCACAACCAGACCACAAATGTATATTCCTATGATGATCCACAGGGGACATACCCATTATGGGCAGTGCTTTCCTGGCCCATCTCAGAACAGACCAAGGGGACGTACTCCATAGAGCAGTGCATGCCTTGTCTATATGTGCAGCTAGCCAGCTAGGCAGTGGACAAGGTAAATACCATTTCAACAGCTCTTCCTTTCTCTGGCTTGCCCCACCTGTCTCTGGCCTGATCCACCTTTCTCTGGCCTTTTTCACCTTTCTCTTGCCTGGTCCACCTTTCTCTGGCCAGCACCACATTTCACTGGATTGCTCCACCATTCACTGGCTTGCTCCACCTTTCTCTGCTTTGCTCCACCTTTCTCTAGCTTGCTCCACCGTTCTCTCGCTTGCTCCACCGTTCTCTGGCTTTCTCCAAGGTTCTCTGGCTTGCTCCACCATTGTCTGGCTTGCTCCACCGTTCTCTGGCTTGCTCCACTATTCTCTGACTTGTTCTACCATTCTCTGGCTTGCTGCACCATTATATGGCTCGCGCCACTGTTCTCTGCCTTCCTCTACAAGTCTCTGTTTTGCTCCATTGTTCTCTGGCTTGCTCCACCTTTCTCTGGCTTGCTCCACCTTTCTATGGCCTGCTCCACCTTTATCTGGCTTGCTCCACCGTTCTCTAGCTTGCTCCACCGTTCTCTGGTTGACTCCACTGTTCTCCGGCTTGATCCATTGTTCTTTCTCTTGCACCACCGTTCTCTGGCTTCCTTCACCGTTCTCTAGCTTGCTCCACTCTTTTCTGGCTTGCACCACAGTTCTCTGGCTTACTCCACCATTCTAGGACTTGCTCCATTGTTCTCTGGCTTGCTTCACTGTTCTCTAGCTTGCTCCACTGTTCTCTGGCTTGATCGACCATTCCCTGGTGTGATCCTCCATTTTTTGGCTTGCTCCGCGGTTCTCTAGCTCGCTCAACTGTTCTATGGCTTGCTGCACCTTTCTCTTGCTTGATCCACCTTCCTCTAGCTTGTTCCACCTTTCTCCGACATACTCCACCGTTCTCTACCTTGCTCCACAGTCTTTTGGCTTACTCCACGGTTCTCTAGCTTGCTCCATCGTTCTCTGGCTTGCACCATCTTTCTCTGGATTGCTCCACCTTCCTCTGGCTTGCTCCACCTTTATCTGGCCTGCTCCACCAAAGTATGGATATGTCACTGACTTTGACCAAAGAGTTTCACTATGTGTGTTCAACATTGACAATTTTTAACACGAGTCAGAAATGGTCAGGGGGGGAAACAATGGTTTAGGAATGTTGGGTATTGTCTAGAAAGTACAAATATCTTCAATAAGTAGTGGCATGGTGTGGCTACCATGCCTAATGACGAACCAAAGTATGCACATGACACTGACCATGGCCAAAGAGTTCAACTATGTGTGGTCAATGTTGACAATTCATAACAAGATCCACAAATGGTCATAGGGAGAAACAATGGTTTGGGAATACTAGGTATCGTCTAGCAAGTACAAAGACATTCAATACATAGTGGAACAGTGTAGCTACCATGCACAATGACCAACCAATCTACGCATGTGTCACGTAACATGATAAAAGAGTTTCAATATGTGTGGTCAGCGTTGACAGCCCATGATAAGAGTCACAAATGGAATCAGGGGGAATCAATGGTTTGGTAATACTATTTATTAACTAGTTTGTACAAAGACCTTTAATAAGTAGTGGCACGGTGTAGCTGCCATGCAAAAGGACCAACCAGAGTATGCATATGTCACTGATCATGCCTAAAGAATTTAATTTAATGTGGTCACTGTTCACAGCTCATAATACGAGTCACAAATGGTCAGATGAGGAAACAATTGTTTGGGAATACTAGGCATTGATTAGCAAGTACAAAGACCGTCAATAAGTAATGGTACGGTGTGGCTACCATGCATAATGACCAACGAAAGTATGCGTATGTCACTGACCATGACCAAAGCATTTCACTGTAGATGGTCAACATTCACAGCTCATAATACAAATCATACATGGTCAGAGGGGGAAACAATGGTTTGGGAATACTTGGCATTGTCTAGCAAGTACGAAGAAATTCAATGAGTAGTGGCACGCTGTGGCTACTACAGACAGTGACCAACCAAGGTAGGCTTTTGTTGCTAACCATGACCAAAGAATTTCACTACGGATGGTCAGATTTGAAAACCCATGACACGAGTCACAAATGGTCATAGGAGGAAACAATGGTTTAAAAACATTGGTTAAAAACTAGCAAGTACAAGTACTTTCAATAAGTAGTGGCACGCTGTGGCTATCATGCACAATGACCTACGAAAGTATGCATGTGTCACTTAGCATGACCAAAGCATTCCAATGTGTGTGGTCAACGTTGACAACTCGTAACACGAGTCACAAATGGTCAGAGGGGGAAAGAATGGTCAGATAGTACTAGTTTTCAACTAGCAAGTATGAAGACCTTCAATAAGTAGTACCACTTTGTGGATACCAATCATAATGACCAACCAAAGTATGCATATGTCACTTATCATGACCAAATAGTCTCACTATGTGTGGTGAACGTTGACAACTCAAAATACAAGTCAAAAATGGTCAGAGGGGGGGAAAATGGTTTGGAATCAGCAGTTATCAACAAGCAAGTAAAAAGACCTTCAATAAGTAGTGGCACGGTGTTTCTGCCATGCACAATGACCAACCAAATTATGCATATGTTGATGCCCATGACCAAAAGAATTTCAATATGCGTGGTCAACGTTGACAATCCATAATACGAGTCACAAATTTTCAGAGGGGGAAACAATGATTTGGGAATAATATGTATTGACTAGCAAGTACAGACATCTTCAATACATAGTGGCACGCTATGGCCACCATGCACAATGATCAACCAATGTATGCATATGTCACAGAACTTGACCAAAAGAGTTCCACTGTGATAGGTCAATGTAGAAAACTCATAACACGAGTCACAGTACTCACAGGGGGAAATAATGGTTTGTACAATACTAGGTATCATCTAGCATGTACAAAGACCTTCAATAAGTAGTGGCATAGTGTGGCTACCATGCAAAATGACCAACCAAAGCACGCATATGTCACTATGACAGGTCAACGTTGACAACTCATAACATGAGGCAAAAATGGTCAGAGGGGAAAACGATGGTTTCGAATACTAGTTTCTGACTAGAAAGTACAATGAACTTCAATGACTAGTGGCACGGTATGGCTACCATGCTGAATGACTTACCAAAGTAAGCATATGTCACTGATCATGACCAAATATTTTCACTATGTGTGGCGAAGTTTCACAACTCATAATACGAGTCACAAATGTTTGGAGGGGGAAACAATGAGTTGGGAACACTTGTTGTCAACTAGCAAGTATAGAGAACTCCAAAAACTAGTGGCACGATGTGGCTACCATGCACAATGACCAATCAAAGTAGTCATGTTTGACTGACCATAACCAAAGAATTTCCCTTTATGTGGTCAACATTGAAAATTTATAACACAAAAGACACATGGCCAGAAAGGGAAGCAATGGTTGGGGAACACTAGGTATTGGCTAGCAAGTACAAAGACCTTCAATAAGTAGTGGCACAGTATGGCTACCATGCACAATGACCAACCAAAGTATGCATATGTCCAAAGAGTTTCACTATACGTGGCCAATGTTGACAACTCATAATACGAGTCACAAATGGTAAGAGGGGGAAACAATGGGTTGAGAATACTTGTTATCAACTAGCAAGTGCAAAGAACTTCAATGAGTAGTGGCACGGTGTGGCTACCATGCAAAATGCCCACCCAAAGTACGCATATGTCATTGACCATGACCGAAGAATTCCAAGGTGTGTGGTCAAGGTTGAAATCTCATGATACGAGTCACAAATGTCCACAGGGGGAAACAATAGTTTCGGAATACTAGGTATCAACTAGAAAATACAAAAACCTTGAATACGTAGTGGAACGGTGTGGCTATGATGCCCAATGACCAACCAAATTAGGCATATGTCACTGTCCATTACCAGAGAATTTCACTATGATGGGTCAACATTGACAACTCATAACACGAGTCAAACACGGTCAGAGGGGGAAACAATGGTTTGCAAACACTAGGTATCTACTAGAGAGTACAAAGACCTTCAATATGTATTGGCACAGGGTGGCTACCATGCAAAATGACCAACCAAAGTATGTATTTGTCACTGGACCATGACCAAATAATTTCACTTTATGAGGTCAATGTCGACAACTCATAATACGAGTCACAAATGGTCAAAGGGGTAACAATGGCTTGGGAATACTTGTTATCAACTAGCAAGTACAAAGACCTTCAATACATAGTGGCACCATGTGGCTACCATGCATAATGACCAACCAAAGTATGCACATGTCACTAACTATGAGTAATGATTCCACAATGTGTGGTCAACATTGACAAATCATAACACAAATCATAAATGGTCAGAGGAGGAAACAATGGTTTGTGAATACTAGTTATCAACTAACAAGTACAAAGACCTTAAATAAGGAGTGGTACGGTCTGGCTTCCATGCAAAATGACCAACAAAAGTACGCATATGTCAGTGACCATGACCAAAGAAGTTCACTATGGGTGGTTAGTGTTGACAACGCATAATACGAGTCACAAATCGTCAGAGTGGGAAAGAGTGGTTTGGGAATACTAGTTATCAACGAGCAAGTACAAAGACATTCAATAAGTGGTGGCACGGTACGTCTACAATGTACAATGACCAACCAACGTATGCATATGTTACTAATCATGACCAAACAATTCCACCGTGTGTGGTCAACGTTGACACTTCACCAGACGAGTCAAAAATGGTCAGAGGGGGAATTCATGGTTTGGAAACACTAGGTATCGTCTTGCAAGTACAAAGACCGTCAGTAAGCAGGCTCACAGTGTGGCTACCATGCACAATGACCAACCAAAATAGGCATTTTTCACTGCCTATGAGCAACACATTTCACTGTATGGGATCAATATTAACAACTCGCAAAATGAGTCACCAATGGTCAGACGGAGAAACAATGGTTTGGGAATATTAGCTATCAACTAGCAAGTACAAAGACCTTCAATAAGTAGTTGCACAGTGTGGCTACCATGCACAATGACCAACCAAAGTAGGCATTTGTGACTGCCTATAACAAAAGAATCCCACTCTGTGTGGTCAACGTTGACAACTCATAGTACAAGTCCCAAATGGTCAGAGGGAGAAACAATGGTTTGGGAATACTAGTAATAAACTAGCAAGTACAAATATCTTCAATAAGTAGTGGTACGGTTTTGCTAACATGCACAATGACCAGTCAAAGGATGCATGTCACTGACCACGACCAAAGAATTCCAGTATGTGTAGTCAACGTTGGCAACTCATAACACGAGTGACAAATGGTCAGAGGCGGACACACTGGTTTGGGCTACTAGATATCGACTAGCAAGTACAAAGACCTTAAAAAAGTAGTGGCACATTGTGGCTACCATGCACAATGACCAACCAAAGTAGGCATATGGCACTACCCATGACCAAAATCTTTCATTTTATGTGGTCAACGTTGACAACTCATAACTCGAGTCACAAATGGTCAAGGGGGGAAACAATGGGTTGTGAACACTCGGTACATTGTTGAAAGTACAAATACCTTCAATAAGTAGTGGCACAATGTGGCTACCATGCACAATGACCAACCAAAGTATGCACATGTTACTGACCATGATCAAAGAATGTCACTTTATATGGTCAATGAAGACAACTCATAATACGATTCACAGATGGTCAAAGGGGAAAACAATGATTTGGGAATACTTGTTATCAACGAGCAAGTACAAAGACCTTCAATACGTAGTGGCACGATGTGGCTACCATGCATAATGACCACACAAAGTATGCATATGTCACAGATTATGACCAAAGTATTCTACTAGGTGTGGTCAATGTTGACAACTCATAACATGAGTCACACATGGTCAGACGGGGAAACAATTGTTTGTGACTACTAGTTATCAACTAGCAAGTACAAAGACTTTCAATATGTGGTGGCACGGTCTGGATACCATGCAAAATGACCAACCAAAGTAGGCATATGTTACTGAATATGACCAATGACTTTTACTATGTGTGGTCCATATTGACAACTCATAACACGAGTCACAAATGGTGAGAGGGAAAGACAATGGTTTGGGAACACTAGTCATCATCTAGCAAGTACAAAAACCTTCAATAAGTAGTGGAACGCTGTGGCTACCATGCACAATGACCAACCAAAATAGGCATATGTCACTGACTATGACCAAAGACTTTTACAATGTGTGGTCAACGTTGACAACTCATAATACGATTCACAAATGGTAAGAGGGGGAAAATGTTTTTAGGATTACTAGTTATCAACCAGCAAGTACAAATATCTTCAATAAGTAGTAGCACAGTGTGACTACCATGTACATTGACCAACCGAAGCATGCATGTGTCACTTACCATGACCAAATACTGTTCTCTCGTGGGATCCATGATGCTGCAGCTACGACTGCTCCTCTAGCCGTTGCCTCCACTACTGCCACCGCCTCGCCGTACATCCGTGAAGCGCATGCCTTCCCCTTCTGGAGACATCTTCTTGTGCCAGTTCCTTCGTCTCAGCTCCCTCACCACACTCCTCATGCACCTGCGCCCCCTCTTTCAAAGAATGTGGAGAAGCAGAGATCCCACTCCCTTCTAGCACACTGTGCATGATGCGTGCTTCATCCGCTTGTTTTGTAGATCTCATAGACGCCGACACACCTGTTACATCCTCTTTTGCATGCCCCTTGAGTGCTCGCCCTCCTCCTTAAAGACTTGGAGCTGAGGACACCTTGACTGCACCCTGCAACCTGGTCCTCCGCTCAGCTACCATCGCCCCCTCATGGGACTCAACAGCGCCCTCCTGGCCTGCCGTGTCGCCATGGTCCACCGTCATTGTCGCTCAAAGTGTGTTTTGCTCTTATGGAGAGCTTAGCCACCTGCTTTTGCTCTTCCCTTGTTGCACAGCTCTCCAGACCACCTCCGCCCATTTTTCTTGCGGTACAGCCACAGCCAAGCCTCCTGTCGCGTGGTGCTCTTGGTCCCGGTCTGCTGCTGCACTGACCACCTCAGGCTCAACTTGAAGAACAACCCTCATGGCTTCCTCCCTCTGCTACGTGGTCCTCTGTGCCGCCACGGACGCCTCCTCTTGAGGCTTGGTGAATCCTTTTCTTGCCGCCTTGTGGTCACGGTTCACCACCTCTACAGCCAGGGAACTGTGGACCAAGCCAGAGAATGGTGGAGTAAGCCAGAGAACGGTGGAGGAACCCAGAGAACGGTGGAGCAGACCAGAGAAAGGTGGAGCAGGCCGGAGGAAGGTGGAGAAGGCCAGCGAAAGGTGGAGCAGGCCAGAGAAAGTGGGAGAAAGCCAGAGAGGTGTGGAGCAAGCCAGAGAATGGTGGAGCAAGCAAGAACATTTTGGAGCAAGCCAGCGAACGGTGGAGCAAGCCGGAGAATACTGGAGCAAGCCAGAGAACAGTGGAGAAAGCCAGAGAAAGCTGCAGAAAGCCAGAGAAAGGTGGAGCAAGCGATAGAACAGTGGAGCAAGCCATAAAAAGGTGCGGCAAGCCAGAGAAAGGAGAAGCAAGCCAGACAAAGGTGGAGCAACCCAGAAAATGGTGGAGCAAGCCAGAAAACGGTGGAGCATGCCAGATAACGGTGGAGCGGGCCAGAGAAAGGTGGAGCAACCCAGAGAAAGGCGGAGCAAGCCAGGGAAAGGTGGAGCCAGCCAGAGAAAGGTGGAGCAAGCCAGGGAAAGGTAGAGCAAGCCAGAGAAAGATGGAGCAAGCCAGAGAAAGGTGGCGCAAGCCAAGGAAAGGTAGAGCAAGCCAGCAAAGGGTGGAGTAAGCCAGAGAACGGTGGAGCAAGCCAGAGAGAGGTGGAGCAAGCCAAAGAAAGGTGAGGCAAGCCCGGGAAAGGTGGAGCAATTCAGAGAAAGGAGGAGCAAGCCAGAGAACAGTAGAGCAAGACAGAGAAAGGTGGAGCAAGTATGATTAAGGTGGAGCAAGCCAGGGAGAGGTGAAGCAAGCCAGAGAAAGGTGGAGCAAGCCAGGGAAAGGTGGAGCAAACCAGAGAAAGGTGGAGCAACCCAGAGAAAGGTGGAGCAAGCCAGAGAAAGGTGGAGCAAGCCAGGGAAAGGTGGAGCAAGCCATAGAAAGGTGGAGCAAGCCAGGGAAAGGTGGAGCACGCCAGAGAAAGGTGGAGAAAGCCAGAGAAAGGTGGAGCAAGCCAAAGAAAGGTGGAGCAGGCCATTGAAAGGTGGAGCAGGCCGGACAACAATGGAGTAAGGCAGAGAACGGTGGAGCAAGCCAGAGAAAGATGGAGCAAGCAAGAGAGAGGTGGAGCAAGCCAGAGAACGGTGGAGAAAGCCAGAGAAAGGTGGAGCAAGCCGGAGAAAGGTGAAGCAGGCCAGAGAAAGGTGGAGTAGGCCAGAGAATAGTGGAGCAATTTAGAGGAAGATGGAGCAAGCCAGAGAATGGTGGAGCAAGTAAGAGAATGGTGGAGCAAGTCAGAGAATGGTGGAGCATGCCAGAGAATGGTGGAGTAAGCCAGAGAACGGTGGAGCAAGCCGAAGAAAGGTGGAGCAAGCCAGAGAATGGTGGAGCAGGCTAGAGAAGGATGGACATGTCAGACGAATGAAATGAGCAGAGATAGCAATAGCAGAAGGAGGCAGAACCAGTGGAACATGCACAATTACATTAGCAAGATGATGGAAACAGAAAGGTGCGAGCGGTTCCAAGGACTTAGCCGCAGAGCTTGAGAAAGGGTGAGGCACCGAAGGCGTGAGGTAGACAGGCCCTAGTGAGAGAAAGGGGGAGAAAGGCAAGTGACAGGTTGGTGCATGCTTGAGCAAAGAATGACAGAGCAAAGAAGGGTGAACTGGGAATGGTTGGCAAAGGCAGTGGAGGCGAGGAGCGAGCAGAGTGAGGATACAGCGGCGAAGCTGCGGAACCAAAGGGGAACAGGATGCGAAGAACTGTTCTGCTTAAATCATGGAAAGAATAAACATCCTCCGTATATACAACAGAACAGGATAAAGATAGGTATCAACGGTTTCTTTCCGCTAGCTGTACGCGTAGCGATGCTATCATCGTATTAGGGGCGGTTCGGCTTTGGTACAACGGTCGTAACCAACCGACTGTTTTGCCAAAGAGGGGTCGGAAGATCTTAACCCACATAGAGAGCTCGGTTTATCCAAGGGGTGCTGGAGAGGACCTTGTCGGAGTCATTTCTTTTCCTGACAGTCCCCCTGACTTTGACAAGATGTATGGATCTGAATGCCTTATAGGAAAACAGTGTCCTGGTGGTGTTGCCTCACTGGGGGAGTGACCACTCGATGGAGGGATATGACGATCTTGTTGTAGAGGTTTGGATTCCATACTGCTGCCACCAGAGTGTGCTACATGGCTGCCACCGGGGACACTTTGTTGATAACTATGTGGTAGACACGATGGGTGGTTTGTCGAAGGCATCTCTTGATATCTTGAAGGATTGTTGTGTATGCCCTTGGATGACACCTGGGATTACCATAAACGCCTTCAAAAAAGAGGGAGAGTTGATACCCGTGAAGAAATGACTGCTCTGTCTTGACTTGTATGCCACCATACAAGTCATGGACATTTTCTCCGAACTCATCGGGGTCTGTGATGTGCTTCCAATCAAGGGCGTGTCCTGCCATGCAGATAGTCTTGAGAGTGTGTGGCAATTTGTCGATGATTTTGTCAGCTCCACTCCGATAGGTCTAATCCTCTTGTTGATGAGCGGAGAGGTAGTGGTAGTAGGAGATGGAGTTGGATGATGCAGAGAGAATGAATGTGCAAGACCCTGGAGGTAGACAGTGGGGCATAGAGAAAGACTGGTGTGTTGAGATGGTAGAAAAGTGTCGAGGTAGAGGAGAGCTTGAAGAAACTCCGCAGAGATCAGTTGCTTCTGTGGGAGGAGTTCATCATGAGGACGGTACTGTTGGTTCCTGTAGTGATGTTGATGACGATGTTGGGAGTTGCTGGTAGATGCCAATTGAGTGGATGCAAAAATGAAATTGTTGTGTACTGCGGATGTTGGAGGCAGAGGAACGGCTGATGACAAAATAGGATGCAGGGACGAAGACCTCGTGTGCAGCGGTAGTTTCGGCGTGGGTGCAGGTCGTCGCAGAGCAGGCGATGCGCTTGGGTGGATCCCTGTGCCGAGCAAATGACAAAAACTGATGATTGTGGAGAAACAACTGATGGCTGAGTGGGCGCAGGGGCAAAACCTCGTGCGTTGCAAAACAATGGGATAGAATACGGCGAGGAGAAGGCAAGAGCAAACACGCTGCAAGAAGTATGCTGCCGGCATGGGTGCTGCAAAGCGGGCAGCTAGCTTCTGCAGGTCCTTGTGCTGGGCACATATGCTGATGATCGTTGATGAGGAGGCGGAAGCTTACTGATATAAGAGTGGGCATAGGAGCAAACCACGTGCCCTGCGGAAGAGTCGGCGTGGGCGCAGGTCGTTACAAAGCAAGCGACGCGACCGGGCGGATCCTTGTGCCGAGCGGAAGACAATGCAAAAGCAGAGGAACAGATGATGGTTGAGCGACTGATGGAGATGTGGATGCAGGGGCGAAACCTCGTGCATTGCCAAAGATTTGGCGTGGGCGCAAGTTGTTGCAAACTAGGCGATGCGACCGGATGGATCCTCGTGCCGAGCAGGGAACGATGCGAGAAGTGAAGAAAAAGTTGATGATTGAGTAGGCAAAGGGACGAAACTATGTGCACTACAGAACGATGTGGATGAGGATGAGGATGAAGATGAAGAAGATGTGGAGGCAGTTTTGAGAAGGCAAAGGAGGATGGAGGATGATAAGATAATGCTGCAGAGGATGTGTAAAGGCCAGTGATGAAGAGGCTGAGGAGGATGACAACGGCGAGGCGAGAGCGATGGAGAAGCGATTGCAGGAGTTGGATGCCAAAGCGATGAAGGAAGCGGCGGTGAGCGTGGACAAGGCAGCTAGTTCCTCTGTTGCCAGGAGAGTGACGGCTTGTTCCCCAGTTGGCCCAAGACCAACGGGCAGGAAGAATGGTGGTGTCCGATATCCTGACAGCGAGAGGAAGCCAGCTGCAGCAGGGAATTTCATGAGGTAGGCAGTGATGCTGGTCCGTGGATCAAGAGAGTGACGGCTTGTTCCCCGATTGGCCCGAGACCGACGGGCAGGAAGACTGTTGGTGACGATATCCTAGTGGCAGAAGGCAAACTGCTGTTAATGACGATGAGCAGAGGCGGTGCGAGAGGGCGGCTCGAGACGATGAATGCAAGAAGGTTGAGGTGGATGTGGCGGATGGAGCAGATGAGGCAGATGAGGATGATGAGGAAGGCGGAAGCACTCATGGGGGCTGAAATGATGAGAGACGACAGGTAGCGGGTGGAAGGAAGCTTCCAGGAAGATGACGGCAGATGGCGACTCAAGAGCTACTTGTGAGTATTGTTGACGAATCACCGATCGTGGACCACGGATGCAAAATGGGTGCAGGGTTGGATGATGAGAACCAGTTGTTACGACAACGTGAGGAGCAGTTCAGGCAAAGCTACTGATGTCATCTGCTGACGAGGCTGAGGAGTGTGAAGTGGTGATGGCGGCGGCAGACACATGTTGGATGGGGCAGCAAAGTAGTGGCAAAGGTGAAGCCATGACTGGGTCACAAGGCACCAGGTGATATTGCCTTATGCTCCGATACCATGTCAGAATAATGCAATGAGCTAAGACAGCAATAGCTGAAGCAAGAAGAAGTAGCGGAACATGCACAACTGCATCAGCAAGATGATGAAAGCAAAAAAGGTGCAAGTGGTGCCAAGGAGTTAGCCACAGAGCTTGAGAAAGGGCAAGGTACCAAAGGCGCAAGGTAGACAGGTACCAGTGAGAGAGGGGAGGATCAAGGCAAGTGACGGGCTGATATGTGCTTGAGTGATGGAGTGAAGAAGGGTAAACTGGGAATGGTTGGCAAAGGCAGTGGATGCGAGTAGCAAGTAGAGCGAGGACACGGCTGCGAAGCCGCGGAACCAAAGAGGAACAGGATGCAAATAACTATTCTGGTTAACTCATGGAGGGAATAAACATCCTCCGTATATACAACTAAATAGGACAAAGATAGGTATCAACGTCTTCTTTCCGCTAGCCGTACGCATAGCGATGAAGTCGCCTTATTAGGGGCGGCTCGGCTCTGGCACAACAGTTGTGACCAACCGACCGTTTTGCCAAAGAGGCTTCAAAAGATCTGAACCCACACGGAGAGCTCGGATTATCCGAGGGGTGCTGGAGAGCACCTTGTCAGAGTCATTTGTTTTCCTGAGAGGAGAAAACCAAAGTACGTTGGAGCAAGCCATAGAACAGTGGAGCAAGCCACAGAACGGTGGAGCAAGCCAGAGAATGGTGGAGCAAGCCAGAGAAAGGTGTAGCAAGCCACAGAAAGGTGGGGCAAGCCAGAGAAAGGTGGAGCAAGCCAGAGAATGGTGGAGCAAGTCAGAGAACGGTGGAGCAGGCCATAGAAAGGTGGAGCAGGCCAGAGAAAGGTGGAGTATTCCAGTGAAAGATGGAGCAAGCGAGAGAAACGTCGAGCAAGCTAGAGAAGGGTGGAGCAAGCCAGAGAAAGATGGAGCAAGCCTGAGAAAGGTGGAGCAAGCCAGGGAATGGTGGAGCAAGCTAGAGAAAGGTGGAGCAAGCCAGAGAAAGGTGGAGCAATCCAGGGAAAGGTGAAGCAAGCCAGAGAAAGGTGGAGTAAGCCAGAAAACGGTAAAGTAAGTCAGAGAAAGGTGGAGCAAGGCAGAAAAGGGTGGAGTAAGCTAGAGAAAGGTGGAGTAAGCCAGCGAAACGTGGAGCAAGCCACGGAAAGGTGGAGCTTTCAGGAATGCTGTCTTGGCATGCCCTGAACCACCTAAGTGTGCATGGCTTCTTATTGCAAAGAGACTTTCAAGGGAGGTGTGTGCTTTGGGTCACCACATCACCAAGGGAGCAGAATTTTGGCAGAATGCAGATTGGAAATTGATAAAGGCTGAGAATCAATAATGGTTATTTGTTTTGGTCAGATTACACGAGATTCTTTTAGCATGTGATCTGAGCTTTCCAACGCATCCAAGCATGCCCAAAATGGAGGAGTATAGCCCCTGCTATGCCAATCCAAGCAACCTTTGGTGGCGATTTGTGTCCCTTATTAGGGGATCACTTGGTCAGTTGCCCGTTTGGTCGGTTGAGGCTGAAAACCGCTAGTGTTGATCACCGAGCTGGTTCGGACCAAAGGTGAACCGATGTTTGAGAGTTTTGGTTTTCCGCAGGTGTTACGGGCTAGTTGGATTCTTGTTCTGACATCCCCCCATAATCCAAATACCATGTGTGACAGGCAATTTGTTCTTCATGTGCAACCCTGGGAATCCTTCCAGTCAGGAGCAGATGTGACCACATAGTGCTGAAGTCATTGGGGTAGACTTGGTTGAGAGGTTGTCCACTGGGGTGTATGACTTCCCTCAGTCTTGCTCGTACGGCCTGGTTCACCTGCCTGTATTCTTCTTGTTGTGCAGTGGGAGTTGGAGCTTTTCCCATGTAGAACTGTCTCCCAATGAGTGTATCCGGGACGCCGAAGCCAAGGAAGAAGTAGGGAAAGAAGGCCGTGTACACTTAAGCTACCCAATGAGCCACGAGTAGCAAATTTGGGTCCTCCTTGTTAGCTACTGAGCTAACCACCTCCGGCAGAGAAGCCGCGAAACCGAAAAACTCACAAAGGTTCTTACACCTTCTTCATTTGCAGGTATGTGTCATGCACCCCAAACTTAATCAGGCATACACTTCACCTTCAAGAGTACTAACGCCTTAGCATTACATCTCAAGAAGAGCTCAAGTCGTCAATACGCAAGAGAGCATCAAGCAAGGGTTGATTGATCAGCATGCAAGACAAGTCCTTTAATAGCTGTCTGTCCAGTCCTAGAACTCAAAAGCACATTCCTGGGAAGTGGCCTGAACCAGCCACGTCACCAATAGACTTGCACTGTGAGCTTGACAGATAAGCATCCAAGTGTCAAGGTGACAGACCAACCATGTAGCGTCCAAGAAACTACGGACTTTCTTTCTTGGAAGCTTCCACAACAAACAAGATATGCATGGGGCCAGGATCGAAATCATGACCTCTCACTTGGCCAAATCAACAAAATGGCCAGGGCAACCACTCACCCACATGGTGTACTCAAAGGTCATATCTCACAAGAGACAGAGCATAGTTGAGTCACACTACAACGGATCTAGGGGTCATACCTCCACAAGGGGCAGAGCATTCCTGATCCGTCCTACAACACTGAACAAGGGGCAGAAACATTTAACAAATCTCTCCCTTGCACCTTGCGTCAGTGATCATCATCATTCGTCATCACTTGCGTTGACCATGCCGATACCTTGCCTGCCCGCCTGGTGGAGATCCTTGTCCAGTGGCTTTGTNGATAGCAAGCTTCGTAGCCACTGCATCTCTTTACACACCTCAGCCAAGGCGATGTACTCAGCTTCAGCTGTTGACAGAGAGACACATTCTTGCTTGCGACTTGCCCAACTGACTGCACCTCCATTCAACATACACACAAAGCCGGAGGTAGATTTTCTGTCATCTATATTCCCTCCTCAATCAGCATCAGTGTAGCACATGAGACGGAGTGATGCGGATCCAGCAATGCCTCCAAACTGGAGGCCTACCTGGCGCGTCCCCTGAAGGTAGCGCATGATGCGCTTCACGGCCTGCCAGTGAAGTGGACCGGGATTGGCCACAAACCGACTCACCTGCCCAACAGCATGGGCTATATCTGGTCGGGTGGCGACCATGGCATACATCAAACTGCCCACCGCAGACTGATATGGGATGCCAAGCATGTCAGTTTTCTCCGCTTCGTTGGATGGGGACATGGAGGTGGAGAGTTTGCACNAAACTGGAGGCCTACGTGGCGCGTCCCCTGAAGGTAGCGCATGATGCGCTTCACGGCCTGCCAGTGAAGTGGACCGGGATTGGCCACAAACCGACTCACCTGCCCAATAGCATGGGCTATATCTGGTCGGGTGGCGACCATGGCATACATCAAACTGCCCAACGCAGACTGATATGGGATGCCAAGCATGTCAGTTTTCTCCGCTTCGTTGGATGGGGACATGGAGGTGGAGAGTTTGCACTCCGAGCTCATGGGTGTGCTGGCAGGTTTGCAATCTGCCATGTCGTATCGTTTGAGGATGGAGTCGATGTATTTTGTCTGGTTCAGGCTGATTGTACCTGCTGCTCTGTCGCGCTTGATGGCAATTCCAAGATAGAAGTCAAGAGGACCCATGTCCTTCATCTCGAATCTGCTATTCAGCTGCCCCTTGAGATCGTCTAGCAGCTGCGTTGAAGCGGAGCATAGAATCAGGTCATCAACGTACAAGGCGACCAACATTGTCCCTTTGTCACTCTCATGCACGTACATGCTGGGATCATTGTCGCAGTACATGAAGGACTCCTTGGCCATGAACGTGTCCATCTCCTGGTACCAAAGTCTTGGCGCTTGTTTTAGCCCATAGAGTGCCTTCACCAATCTGCACACCTTGCCCTCAGGAGCATCAACCCCCTCCGGAACCTCCATCAATACCTCCTTGTCAAGTGTGCCGTAAAGGAAGGCTGTCTTGACATCCATCTGGTGGACCTCCATGTTCTCGGAAGGAGCAATGGCGAGCATTGACCGGATGAAGGCAAACGTCACAACTGGAGCAAAGGTCTCATCGTACTCTGCTCCAGGCCGTTGGGAGAACCCCTTTGCTACCACCCGTGCCTTGTACTTGTCTATCTTGCCATCCTGTTTCCTTTTTACTTTCAGCACCCACTTGGACCCCACAACGTGAGCCCCGGCAGGTTTGTCCACAAGCACCCATGTCCCATTCTCTTCAATGGAGCTGAGTTCACTGCGAATTGCTTTGTCCCACTCTGCTTTGTCAGGCCGAGTGAGTGCCTCTGCGACAGACGTTGGCTCCTCTTGAGCCAAGAATGAATAGTTGAAGCCTGTCCATTCACCCCTGTCTGCGTCGTAATGCTGCCGAGGTACTTTGAGGCGTGAACTGCTCCTTGAACCTGCTAGCTGGAGCTGTTGATGTGGAGGTTGGAGGTCTGGTTCGTCGTTGATGATGGGAGGGGCATCCTCCTCATGTTCCGGAGGATCGGATACGTCGGAATCAGAGTCTGACTCCTGCGAGTCATCTTCATGAGCTCCTCTCCCTGTTGCAGCACCTATCCCATGCCATTGTGCTGGTGCTTCGTCTCCCTCTTCAAGGAGAGTGAGCCACTCTCCCTGTTTTGGAGCGTTCTCGAGTTCGAGATACTCTCCCTTACTCACAGACCTTTCGTGGAAATCCACGTCTTTGCTGCGGATGAGCTTCTTGGCTCCTTGGTCCCACAGTCGATAAGCTTTGTGGGCGGTGTCATAGCCGATGAAAATGCACTTTCGTGCTCTTGCATCAAGCTTTCCAGGGCCCTCACCGGCCTGGACCTTGGCAAACCCGGTGCAACCAAACACCTTGAGATGGGAGGCGTCCGGCTTCTTGCCTGACCATGCTTCTTGAGGCGTCTTCAGCTGCTGTGTCTGCTTCTTCTTGCCTCTCCTTCGCAGAGCTGCTGCAGGTGTGAGGTTCACAAGGTAGGTAGNTAGGTAGCCGTACGTGCTGCTTCAGCCCAGAACCTAGGAGGAAGCTTGGCGTCAAAGAGCATGCACCTAGTCATGCCTAGGAGCGTCTGGTTCATCCTCTCTGCTACGCCGTTGCTTTGAGGTGAGTAGGGCGTAGTTTTCTGGTGTTCAATGCCCTGTGTCTTGAGCCACTCCCTGCAAGCTTCATACTCGCCCCCGTTGTCCGTCCTGAATGCCTTCACCTTCTTTCCACTCTGTCGCTCAACCATAGCGACAAAGGCCTGCAGATTCTCCTTCACCTCACTTTTCTTTTTGAGAAAGTATATCCAGACTTTGCGGCTGTTGTCGTCGATGCATGTGAGGAAATATCTGCTGCCTCCATTTGACGGTATGCGAAAGGGACCACATACGTCAGAGTGGACAAGATCAAGAGGTGCAAGAGCGCGCGTGCCATTGCGCTTGAACGGTTTCCTTTTCGCCTTGCCTTGAAGACATGGCTCACACATGATCTCTGCTCCCTCCACCTCATCACCTAGCTCCATCCCACGCACTAGCTCCTGCTTTCCCATGAGCTCCAATGTCCGATGAGCCACGTGCCCAAAGCGCCTGTGCCATAGATTCTTGGAGGATGTGCACAGGCTAGAATGAGCAGCCCCAGTGGCTGCATTTTCTTGTGGTTTTGTTGCCAAATCATCTGTTTCCACTGCTTCCGCTGCTCCAACATGTCCTTCCTCATCTGATTCTGCATCGCTGCTCTCCTCATCATCACTCTCCACCAAAGATTCAGCCGTTGGAGTTGTCGTCTTGGTCTGCAAGACGTAGAGTCCATCGACACGAGGAACCTGTGCGACAACCTTCTTGGCAGAGTAGGAGATGTTGATGTCCTTGGTAGGAACTATCACCGCTTCCTTCTCTGTAAAGACCACTGTCATGCCATGGTCAGTTATTTTAGAGACGGAGAGCAGGTTGGCTGTGAAGGAGGGCAAGTAGACCACCCCCTCTAGCTTGAGGTCGGAA
>SZWC01000100.1:254630-274936 GCA_023375785.1 Penium margaritaceum
ATGTGTCATGCACCCCAAACTTAATCAGGCATACACTTCACCTTCAAGAGTACTAACGCCTTAGCATTACATCTCAAGAAGAGCTCAAGTCGTCAATACGCAAGAGAGCATCAAGCAAGGGTTGATTGATCAGCATGCAAGACAAGTCCTTTTATAGCTGTCTGTCCAGTCCTAGAACTCAAAAGCACATTCCTGGGAAGTGGCCTGAACCAGCCACGTCACCAATAGACTTGCACTGTGAGCTTGACACATAAGCATCCAAGTGTCAAGGTGACAGACCAACCATGTAGCGTCCAAGAAACTACGGACTTTCTTTCTTGGAAGCTTCCACAACAAACAAGATATGCATGGGGCCAGGATCGAAATCATGACCTCTCACTTGGCCAAATCAACAAAATGGCCAGGGAAACCACTCACCCACATGGTGTACTCAAAGGTCATATCTCACAAGAGACAGAGCATAGTTGAGTCACACTACAACGGATCTAGGGGTCATACCTCCACAAGGGGCAGAGCATTCCTGATCCGTCCTACAACACTGAACAAGGGGCAGAAACATTTAACACTCCTCTGCAACAGGGAGGAAAATTGTCTGTCCAACAAGAGTTGGAAGGGAGGTGATGAACTGACACATTGTTCGAATCCATTGCTGCCACCATGCGTGTTGAAGGATGCGGTGCCAGAGAAGGGGACCAGTACGGAGGAAGGAGAGATGAGCTAGGTTGGTGATAGCAGTCTGGTATTCAGGGGTTCATGGTCTTCTGAGGTAGTCGGACTCATATCTTCCGAGAAGAAGTAATGCACCATTGAATTTTCCAAACCACCATATTTGGGCCAATGCGAGAAGGTTGTCCGACCAGGTAATGACATTGGAACCATCATTGGCAAGAACTGGAGCTCTCGAGGTAAGTTACTGGCGCTGCCTCCGAGACATGGCGATAGATGTAGGTGATAGCAGGTTTATGGGTGGAGCAAGATAGCTTAATCTGGACGCTGAGGCCAGCCACATGCGCTGTGGATGTTCCAGGGTGGGTGCAGGTGGTCACGGAACGGGCGATGCGACCGGGCGGATCCTTGTGCCGAGTTGAGGATGATGCGGGAGCAGAGAAACGGATGAGGGCGGAGGAGCGACTGATGGCTGGGTGGTTGCAAGGGCGGAACCACGTGCACTGCAGAAGTTTCGGCGTGGGCGCAGGTTGTTGCGAAGCAGGCGATGCGACCGGGTGGATCCTTGTGCCGAGCGGGGAACAATGTAGGAAGCAGAGGAACAATTGATGAAAGAGTGGGTGCAAGGGCGAAACCTCGTACGCTGCAAAGTAGAGGAGTAGAATGCGGCAAGGGAAAGGCAATTGTCAATGCGTCGTGAGAAAACTTCAGCTGGCATGGGTGCACGCTGCTAGCTCATGCAGATCATTGTGTTGGCAACAGATGCTGATGATTGTGTATGGAGGCGGCAGCTGATGACAATGAAGTGGGTGCATGGGAAAAACCACGTGCGCTGCGGAAGTTTCGGCATGGGTGCAGGTCGTTGCGAATAGGCGATGTGACCGGGCGGATCTTTGTACCAAGCGGAGAGCGACGCGGAAGGCGGAGAAACCAATAATGACTTGAGTGGAGGCAGGGACAAAACCACGTGCGCTGCGGAGTGATGCTGATGATGATGAAGCAGGAGCTGATCAAAGGCGGTTTGAAGTAGGCAGAGGAAGCTGGAATGACGCTGATGTGAGGATGGTCTAAAGGAAATGATGAGCGGAAGATGAGAAGAGTGTGCAGAAACGGATGGCAAAGAGGCTGAGGATGACAATGGAGTAGCAGGAGCAATAGAGAAGCAATATCAGCAGCTGGATGCTGGAGTGATAAAGGAGGCGGAGGACGGGGTGATGAAGGAAGCGACAGTGGGCATGGACGAGGCAACCAATTCCTTAGTTGTCAGGAGAGTGACGGCTAGTTCCCCAGTTGGCCCGAGATAGATGGGCAGGAAGGCTGGTGGTGTCCGGTATCCTGTTAACAAGAGGAAGTCGGCTGCAAAAGGGCAAGTTGTGAGGTAGGCAGTGATGCCGGTCCGTGGATCAGGAGAGTGACGGCTTGTTCCCTAGATGGCCCAAGACCGATGGGCAGGAAGACTGGTGGTGTCCGATATCCTGGTGGCAGAAGGCAACCTGCTGCCGCTGACGACAAGCAGAGGAGGTGATGCGAGACGATGCAAGCTGATGCAGATGGAGCAGATGGAGCAGATGAAGAGAATGAGGAAAGTGGCGGCGCTTGTGGAGGCTAAGAGGATGACAGGTAGCGGGCGGCGAGCGGCAGGAAGCTTCCAAGAAGATGACGACAGGCGGCGACTTGAGAGCTGCTTGTGACTGTTGTTGATGAGTTCCTGATTTGTTGACCACGGGCACAAGATGGGTGCAGGGTTTGATGAGGAGAAAGTCGCCATTCCAACGTGAGGAGAAATCCAGGCAAAGCTGCAGAGGTGAGCTGCTAACGAAGCTGAGGGGTGCAAAGTGGTGGTGGCGGTGGCAGACAAATACTGGAGGGACGAGTACAGCAGTGGCAGCGATGAAGCGATGAATGGATTACAGGGCACCATGGGATTTTGCCGGATGCTCTGATACCATGGCAAAAGAATGTAAGAGTGGAGACAGCAACAGCAAAAGCAGGTAGAAGTATCGGAACATGCACGAGTATGTCAGCTAGCTGACGGAGGCAAGTCCCAAGGAGTTAGTCGCAGGACTTTGCCAGACGGCGAGACACTGAAGATGTGGAGTAGATGACAACTGGTGAAAGAGAGCGAGAGCAAGGGGAGTGATGGGTCGGCAGGGACTGAGCAAAGGAGCGAGAGTGATGGAGCGAAGAGATCATGCTGTGAGTGACTGGCAAAGGCGAGATGGGCGAGGTGCAAGCAGATCGAGGACACGGCGGCGAGGCCGCGGAACCAAAGGGGATCACGATGGGAAACGCTGTTCTCGTTAAACATGGAGGGAATGAACGTCCTCACTATATACAGTCAGAACAGGACAAAATAGGGAAGAAACGGCTTCTTATGCGCTAGCCAGACGCGCTTGTGATTTGTGTCGCTTATTAGGGGATCACTCAGTCAGTTGCCCGTTTGGTTGGTTGAGGCTAACAATGGATAGTGTTGATCACCGAGTTGGTTTGGACCGAAGGTGAACCGATGTTCGATAGTTTTGGTTTTCTGCGGGTGTTATGGGCTAGTTGGATTCTTATTCTGACAGCTCGAAGTGCCTTTCTTTGATTGACAAGTCAAAGGGCAGCTCACCCTGGTCCAGGGGACCTCCGTGGTTGCTTTCTCTAGGGCCTTGAGGTCTATGGAGCCAGTTGGAGCTGAACACGGACCACCGGCGGTGGAGTATCCCGTCACCCCGGACAGATACCAGATTCCAGCCGCAGCACTACCCGAAGTTTGGGTAGGACTAACTTTCTAAACTCTCAACCAAATCGAGCAACGGAAGACTCCAAATTGCATGGCAAAATCCACAGAGTCCAAATCTGCAATCTGATCTGACAGCCAACCACTCTCTACTGGTCCAACCAGGAAAACGGCAAACAGCATCCATGGCAGGGGCACTTCTTAACAATCTCCCCCATGCACCTTCCATGCCCAATGCCTCATGCTCATTGTTAATCGTCCGCTCCTCCACCTTCAAGCCCTTTACAGATTGTCAACCCAAGACGGTAAGGCTGACGACGTGTCGTTCCTAAGGCTGTGCCTTGGTCAAGAAATCTGCAAGCATGTGCTTTGTCCTGCAATGTTGCAGCTCAACCTGTCCTTTCTTCACCATGTCGTGCGCGTAGTGGTAGTGCATGTTGATGTCGAAGGTGAAAACCAGAGAAAGGTGGAGCAAGCCAGATAATGGTGGAGCAAGCCAAAGAACGGTGGAGCAAGCCAGATAAAGGTGGAGTAAGCCAGAGAACTATGGAGCAAGCCAGAGAACGGCGCAGCAAGCCAGAGAACGGTGGACTAAGCCAGAGAACAATGGAGCAAGCCAGAGAACACTGGAGCAACCAATAGAAGAGTGGAGCAAGCCAGGGAAATTGGAGCAAGCTAGAGAACAGTGGAGCAAGCCAAAGAACAGTGGAGAAAGACACAGAACGGTGGAGCAAGCCAGAGAAAGGTGGAGCGAGCCAGAGAACGATGGAGCAAGCCAGAAAACGGTGGAGCAATCCAAAGAATGGTGGAGCAAGCCAGAGAATGGTGGAGCAAACCAGACAAAGGTAGAGCAAGCCAGAGAATGACGGAGCAAGCAAGAGACAGGTAAAGCAAGCCAGAGAATGGTGGAGCAAGTCAGAGAACGGTGGAGCAAGCCAGCTAATGGTGGAGTAAGCGACAGAACGGTGGAGCACGCCAACAAAGGTGGAGCAAGCTAGAGAACGGTGGACCAAGCCTGAGAACAGTGGAGAAAATCAGAGAAAGGTGGAGCAAGCCAGAGCAAGGTGGAGCAAGCCAGCAAACGGTGGAGCACGCAAGAGAACGGTGGAGCATGCCAGAGAAAGATGGAGCAAGCCAGAGAACGGTGGAGCAAGGTAAGGAACGGTGGACCAAGCCTAAGAACGGTGGAGCAAGGCAAAAAACGGTGGAGCAAGACAGAGAAAGGTTGACAAACCAAAGAACGATGGAGCAACCAGAAAACAATGGAGCAAGCCAGAGAACAGTGGAGCAAGCCAGAGATAGGTGAAGCAAGCCAGAGAATGGTGGAGCAAGCCAGAAATGGTGGAGCAAGCAAGAGAATGGTGCAGCAAGCCAGACAACGGTGGAGCAAGCCAGAGAACGGTGGAGTAAGCCAAAGAATAGTGGAGCAAGACACAGAACGGTGGAGCAAGCCAGAAAAGGTGGAGCGAGCCAGAGAACAATGGAGCAAGACAGAGAACGGTGGAGCAATCCAAAGAATGGTGGGGCAAGCCAGAGAATGGTGGAGCAAGTCAGACAAAGGTAGAGCAAGCCAGAAAATGGTGGAGCAAGCAAGAGACAGGCAAAGCAAGACAGAGAACGGTAGAGCAAGTCAGAGAACGGTGGAGCAAGCCAGCTAATGGTGGAGTAGGCGAGAGAACGGTGGAGCAAGCCAACAAAGGTGGAGCAAGCAAGAGATCGGTCGAGCAAGCCTGAGAACAGTGGAGACAATCAGAGAAAGGTGGAGCAAGCCAGAGAAAGGTGGAGCAAGCCAGCAAAGAGTGGAGCACACAAGAGAACGGTGGAGCATGCCAGAGAAAGATGGAGCAAGCCAGAGAACGATGAGCAAGGTAAGGAACGGTGGACCAAGCCTGAGAACGGTGGAGCAAGGCAAAAAACAGTGGAGCAAGACAGAGAAAGGTGGAAAAAGCAAAAGAACGATGGAGCAACCAGAAAACAATGGAGCAAGCCAAAGAACAGTGGTGCAAGCCAGAGAATGGTGAAGCAAGCCAGAGAATGGTGGAGCAAGCCAGAAATGGTGGAGCAAGCAAGAGAATGGTGGAGCAAGCCAGACAACGGTGGAGCCAGCCAGAGAACGGTGGAGTAAGCCAGAGAACGGTGGAGCAAGCCAAAGAACAGTGGACCAAACCAGAGAACGATGATGCAAGATAGAGAACGTTGGAGCAAGCCAGAGAATGGTGGAGCAAGCTAGAGAACAGTGTAGCAAGCCAGACAATTGTAGAGCAAGCCAGAGAACAGTGGAGAAAACCAGAGAATGGTGGATTAAGCCAAAGAACGGTGGAGCAAGTTAAACAACGGTGGAGTAAGCTACTGGACAGTGGAGTAAGGCAGATAACGGTGGAGCGAGCAAGAGAACACTGGAGCAAGCCAGAGAGAGGTGGAGGAAGCCAGGGAAAGGTGGAGCAAGGATGAGAAAGTTTAAGCAAACCAGAGAGCAGTAGAGCAGGCCAGAGAACAATGGAGCAAGCCAGATAACGGTGGAGCAATCTAGAGAATGGTGGAGCAAGCCAGAGAATGGTGGAGCACGCCAGAGAACAGTGGAGCACGCAAGAGAATGGTGGTGCATGCCAGAGAACAATGGAGTAAGCTGGAGAACAATGGAGCAAGCCAGAGAAAGGTGGAGCAAGCCAGATAATGGTGGAGCAAGCCAGAGAAAGGCGGAGCAAGCCAGAGAAAAGTGGAGCAAGCCAGAGAAATGTTATGCATGAAAGAGAAGGGTGGAGGAAGCAAGAGAAATGTGGAGCAAGCCAGAGACCGGTAGAGCAAGCCAGAGAATGGTGGAGCAAACCAGAGGAAGGTGGAGCAATCCATAGAACGGTGGAGCAAGCCAGGGAACGGTGGAGCAAGCCTGAGAACGGTGGAGCAAGCCAGATAAAAATAAAGCAAGCCAGAGAACAGTGGATAAAGCAAGAGAACAGCGGAGCAAGCTAGGGAAATTTGGAGCAAGCCATACAACGATGGAGCAAGCCAGAGAACAGAGGAGCAAGCCAGAGAACGGTGAAACAAGCCACAGAGAGTGAAGCAAGCCAGAGAACGGTTGTGCAAGCCAGGACCAGTGCAGCAAGTGAGAGAAAGGTGGAGCAAGCCAGAGAATGGAGGAGCAAGCCAAAGAACGGTGCAGCATGCCCGAGAAAGAAGGAGCAAACCAGCAAAGAGTGGAGCAAGCTAGAAATTGGTGGGAAAATCCAGAGAACGGTGGAGCAAGCCAAAGAACGGTGGAGCAAGTCAAGAAACGGTGGAGCTTGCCAGAGAAGAGTGGAGCAAGCCAGAGAACAGATGAGCAAGTAAGAGAATGGCAGAGCAAGCCAGAAGATGGTGGAGGTAGCAAAAGAATGGTGGAGCAGGCCAGACAAAGGTGGAGCAAGCCAGATAATAGTAGAGCTAGCCAGAAAACGGTGGAGCAAACCAGAGAATGGTTGAGCAAGCCAGAGAACGGTGGAGCAAGCCAAAGAATGGTGGTGCAAGTTAGAGATCAGTGGAGGAAACCTGAGAACGGTGGAGCAAGTCAGAGAACGGTGGAGTGAGCCAGCCAGTTGTAGCTTAAGCCAGATAACGGTAGAGCAAGCCAGACAACGGTGGAGCAAGCCAGAGTTAGGTGGAGCAAGTTGAATAACGGTGGAGCAGGCCAGAGAACAGTTGAGAAAACCAGAGAACAGTGGAGCAAGCCAGAGAAAGGCAGAGCCAGCCATAGAACGGTCAAGCAAGCCAGAAAACAGTGGAGAAAGTCAGAGAGTGGCGGAGCAAGCCAGAGAAAAGTGGAGCCAGATAAAGGTGGTGCAAGCCAGAGAGCGGTGAAGCAAGCCTGAAAACAGTGGAGCAAGCCAGAGAAAGGTAAAACAAGCTAGAGAAAGGTCGAGCAAGCGAAAGAAAAGGTGGAGCAAGCCAGAGAACAGAGGAGCAAGCAAAAGAAACGTGGATCAAACAAGAGAAGAACAGAGCACGCAAGAAAATGGTGGAGAAAGCCAGATAACAGTATAGCAAGGCAGAGAATGGTAGAGAGAACAAAGAAAGGTGGAGCAAGCCAGATAACGGTGGAGGAAGCCAAAGAACGGTGTAGAAAGACAGAGAAGGGTGGAGCAAGCCAGGGAAAGGTGGAGCAAGCCAGAGAGAGGTGCATAAAACCAAAGAAAGATGGAGCAAGCCAGAGAAAGGTGGAGCAAGCCCAAGAATGCTGGAGCAAAGCAAAGAAAGGTGGAGCAAGCCAGAGAGAGGTGGAGCAGGCCAGAGAAAGGTGGAGCAAGCCAGAGAACGGTGGCGGAAGCCAAAAAAAGATGGAGCAAGTCAGAGAACGTTTGAGCAAGCCAGAGAACAATGGAGCAAGCCAGAGAACAATGGAACAAACCAGAGAACGAGGAAGCAATCCAGAAAACAGTGGAGCAAGCAAGGGAACAGTGGAGCAAGCCAAGGAAAGGTGGAGCAAGCCAGAGAACGGTGGGGCAATCCAGGGAACGGTGGAGCAAGCCTGAGAACGTTGGACCAAGCCACAGAAAGGTGGAGCAAGCCAGAGAACAGTAGAGCAAACCAGAGAGAGGTGTAGCAATCCAGATAAAGGTGGAGCAAGCCAAAGAGAGGTGGAGCAAGGCAGAGATGAACGGAGAAGCCAAAGAAAGGTAGAACAAGACAGGGAAAGGTGGAGCAAGCCATAGAAAGGTGCAGCAAGCCAGAGAATGGTAGAGGAAGCCACGGAAAGGTGGAGCAAGCCAGAGAACGGTGGAGCAAGTCAGTGAACGGTGGAGCAAGCCAGAGAAAGGTGGAGAAGTCACAGAATGGTGGAGCAAGCCACAGAATAGTGGAGCAAGCCAGAGAACAGTGGAGCAAGCCAGAGATCGATTGAGCAAGCCAGAGAACAGTGGAGAAAGCAAGAGAACTGTGGAGCAAGCCAGGGAAGGTGGAGCAAGCCAGAGAACGGTGGAAGAAGCCAGAGAACGATGGAGCAAACCAGAAAACGGTGGAGCAATCCAGAGAACGGTGGAGTAAGCCAGAGAACAGTGGAGCAAGCCAGAGAACGGTGGAGCAACCCAGCAAATGGTGGAGCAAGCCAGAGAATGGTGGAGCAAGCCAGAGAAATGTGGCGTCAGGCAAAGAACAGTGGAGCAAGCCTGAGAAAGGTGGAGGAAGCCAGAGGAAGGTGGAGCAATCAAAATAACAGTGGAGCAAGAGACAGAAAGGTGGATCAAGCCAGAGAACGGTAGAGCAAGCAAGAAAACAGTGGAGCAAGCCAGAGAATGGTAGAGCAAGCCAGAGAACGGTACAACAAGCCAGAGAAAGATGGAGCAAGCCAGAGGAACGTGAAGCAAGCAAGAGAAAGGTGGAGCAAGCCACAGAATAGTTAAGCAAGCCGGGAGAGGAGGAGCAAGCCAGAGAACGGTGGAGCAAGCTAGAGAACGGTGGAGCAAGCCAGAGAGTGGTGGAGCAAGCAAGTGAAAGTAAGAGCAAGCCAGAGAGAGGTGGAGCACGCCAGAGAAAGGTGGAGAAAGACAGAGAATGGTGGAGCTAGCCAAAGAAAGGCAAAGCAATCCAGAGAAAGGTGAAGCAAGCGAGAGAAAGGTGGAGCAAGCCAGAGACCGGTGGAGGAAGCCAGAGAAAGGTTGAGCAAGCGAGAGAACGGTGGAGCAAGCCTGAGAGCGGTGGAGCAAGCCAGAGAAAGATGGAGCAAGCCAGAAAAAGGGGGCGCAAGCCAGAGAATGGTGGAGCAAGCCAGAGGACGGTGGAACAAGTCAGAGAACGAAGGAGCAATCCAGAGAGCAGTGGAGCAAGCAAACAAACAGTGGAGCAAGCCAGGAAGAGGTGGAGCAAGCCAGAGAACGGTGGAGCAACCCAGAGAACGGTGGAGCAAGCCTGAGAACGGTGGACAAAGCCAGAGAACTTTGGAGCAAGCCAATGAACAGTGGTGCAAGCTAGAGAACAGTGAAGCAAACCAGAGGTGTCAGAATACAACGAAGATGACCACAACAAGGCCGTGGTATCTCAGTGCGGTGTTCTTATGAATACTCTCAATAAAGGTTTAGCTTCGGCAAGAACTACCTTGGTGACAGCTCCGAAGAAGCCGTCAACGGTCAATGACCGACCAACGGCCACTTGACCAAGTAATCCTCTCATTAAGTGACACCTCTCACCCGCTTCTGGCTAGCAGAAAGAAGCCGTTGTCTTGCTCATTTATTCTGTTCTGCCTTCTATACCGAGGATGTTCATTCCCTTGAGTTAACCAGATCAATTCTGCTCATCCTGTTCTCCTTTGGTTCCGCGGCTTCACCGCCGTGTTCTCGCTCTGCTCACTCCTTGCTCCTACAACCTTCACTCACCATTCCTAGCTCACCCTTCACTTTGTTGCTCTCAACCTTCTGCCCAAACTCAGCACATCACTTGCTTCGCTCTGGTGTTCTCTCACTGCCCTCTGTCTACCTCAGAGGTCCAGTGCCTCGGCTCCCTCTTGGCCTTGCAACTCACTCCTTGGGATCGCACTCACCTTTCTGCTCTCGTCACTTTCCTCACACTTTCCTGCATACCTCATTGCTCCTGCTTGCTTCTGCCTCTACCATCGTCGCTGACTGCATTATTCTGACATGGTATCAGAGCATCAGGCAACATCACCTGGTGCCCCATGACCAAGTCATCGCTCTCCCGCCACCATTGCTTCACTACTTGGATCTGCATCCCTCTGCCGCCGTCTTTGCCGCCCCGCGCCTCTTCGCCTCTTCAGCAGCTGACATCAGCAGCACCGCCTGAAGTGCTCCTTGTACTGAAGAAAAGTATTGTTATTCTGAGGAAGCCCTGCGCCCATTCCTCGCCCGCGGCTAACGATTGGTGACCTGTCGTCCACTACAGCTGCGAGGAGCCCTCAAGCCGCTGCTTACCGTCATCTTTCTAGAAGGTTCCTGGCACTCGCTTTCTGCTGTTTCCCTTCGCTCCAATCCTTGGAAACACCTTCGTCCTGCTCACCTCCTCCTCTGTATCATCTGCGTCATCCGCCTCATCTGCCTCGGCTCTCTCGCATTCGTCACCTTGAGCCGCCCTCTCGCGCTGCCTCTACTCGTCGTCAGCAACGGCAGATCGCCTTCCGCCACCAGGACATCAGACACCACCAGTCTTCCTGCTCGTTGGTCTTGGGCTTACTGGGGAACAAGCCGTCACTCTCCTGACTTACGGACCAGCATCATCGCCTACCTCACGAGTTGTCCTACGGCTACCTTTTCCTCTCGCTGACAGGATATTGGACACCACCAGTCTTCTTGCCCGTCGGTCTCGAGCCAACTGGAGAACAAGCCGTCACTGTCCTGACAACAAAAGGAACTGGGTGCTTTGCTCTGCACTCACTGTCGTCTCCGCCCACTCCTCCATCCGCCCTCCACTGCGACTCCTCTTATCACGTCATCCTCATCCTCCTGCTGCCGAACGCCTCTTGCTCTTAGCCTGTGCAACCATCATCTTCATCTCTCGATTGCACCATCAGCATCATCGTCAGATCCTCTTCATCCTCCTCCTGTTCTCACATCAGTCTCATGACCGCCTCCTCTTCATCACCATCTGCAGTGCTTTGCAGCGCACATGGTTCCGCCCCTGCGCCCACTCAACCATCAGCTCTCTCCGCCTTCCACCGCTTCCGCATCGTCCTTCTGCTCGGCACAAGGATCTGCCCGCTTGCATCGCCCGCTATGCGACGACCTGCACCCACGCCGAAAACTTCCTGCAGCGCATGCGGTTTGCCCCTGCGCCCACTCAACTATCGTTAGCCTCCACCTCTTCATCAGTAGTCATCAGCATCTGTGGCCAGCACTAGGATCTTCACGAGCTAGCTGCCTGCTTCGCAGCGGCCTGCACCCATGCCGGCAACAGATTTCTTGCGGCGCGCTGGCTCTTACCTTCCCCTTGCCGCATCCTATTCCCCTGTTTCCGCAGCGCATGTGGTTTCACCCCTGCGCCCACGCCATCATCACTCACTTCTCCGCCATTATCTACTTTTGTCCCCCGCTCAGCACAAGGATCCGCCCGGACGCATCGCCCGTTCCACAACAACCTGCGCCCACGCCGAATCTTTCTCAGTGCACGAGGTTTTGGATCTGCACCCATCTCGCTATTCTTTCCTCCGCCATTACTTGTTTCTTACATCATCCGCTCGGCACAAAAGTGTGCTCGGTCGCATCAGTGCATGCAACTCACCTCTGCGTCAAACTTATCGGCATCTTCCGTTTGCACGACACCAGCTCTGATCCATTGGCATCGCCAGCAGCTTTTGCCCTCCTCACCAATACTCACATGCACCTACCACCTACATCCTGCCCACTGCACAATGCCTCCATGGATATACCTAGCTATGTCCATTATCGCACCTCTCATCCCCATTTCCAGCATCCTCCATCTCAATGACCTCGGGTAACACAACTACGCAGAATGGAAGGAGTTTTGTCTGACCATGATTCATTGTACCGTCCCTCTTCACACCAAGCCAGAGGACTTCTTGCACTTTCAACCCTTTGTTGGCAGTATACAAACCCAGTTTGCCACCACTACCTCACTGGACAGGTACTGGAGATTATGGTTCAGCACAGAACAAATGGTCCTTGGCCTCATTGACCTCTCCACTGACCCTTCCTTTCATGACATTCTACAAGCTCATACTCCTAGTGTGGGAACACTGCAGTCGGTCCTCAACACCATCGAGCAACGATGCAGACAAGGGCATCTGCTCCCTCATCTCACCACCGACAACCCATAGCAGATCACCCTGGGGGAGATTCCTCCCTTTCCAACTCAGCCTCCATCCACTGCACTTCCACTCCCGCCGGTGTTCTCAACTTCTCCCTCCTCAGGGTCAAACTCATGAACCTGTATGGGTGGTCATCTTCACGGGGGGGTGTCAGAATAAAGCCAAGATGACCACAACAAGGCCTTGGTACTTCACTCTGGTTTTCTTTTGAATATTCTCAATAAAGGTTCAGCTTCGGCAAGAACTACCTCGGTGACAGCTCCAAAGAAGCCGTCAACGGTCATTGACCGACCAACGGCCACTCGACCGAGTAATCCTCTAATAAACTGACACCTGTCACCCGCATCCGGCTAGCAAAAAGAAGCCATTGTCTTGCTCATTTATTCTGTTCTGCCTTTTATACTGAGGATGTTCATTCCCTTGAGTTAACCAGAACAGTTCTGCTCATCCTGTTCTCCTTTGGTTCTGCAGCTTTGCCGCCGTGTTCTCGCTCTGCTCGCTCCTCGCTCCTACAACCTTTGCCCACCTTTCCCAGCTCACCCTTCACTTCGTCACTCCTGACCTTTTGCCCAACGTCAGCACATCACTTGCTTTGCTCTGGTGTTCTCTCATTGTCCTCTGTCTACCTCAGAGCTCCGGTGCTCCGGCTCCCTCTTGGCCCTGCAACAAACTCCGTGGTATCCCACTCACATTTATGCTCCCGTCACTTTCCTAACACTTTCTTGCATGCCTCATTGCTTGTGCTCGCTTTTGCCTCTACCATCGTCGCTCACTGCAATCTTCTAGAAAGAGGACGGTATAGCAAGCCAAAGAATGGTGGAGCAAGCCATAGAAAGATGGAGAAATTCAGAGAACTGTGGAGCAAGCCAGTGAATGGCAGAGAAATCCAATGAACGGTGGAACAAGCCAGAGAACAATGGAGCAAGCAACGGAACAGTGGAGCAAGCAAGAGAATAGTGGAGCAAGCCAGGGAAAGGTGGAGCAAGTCAGAGAACAGTGGAGCAAGCTGGAAAATGGTGGAGCAAGCTAAAGAACGATGGACCAAGCCAGAGAAGGGTGGAGCAAGTCAGAGAACAGTGGAGCAAGCCAGAGTACTGTGGAGGAAGCCAAAGAACAGTGGAGCAAGCCAGAAAAAAGTGGAGCAACCCAGAGAACAGTAGAGTAAGCCAGAGAACAATGGAGCAAGCAAGAGAACTGCGGTGCAAGCTAGAGAACGGTGGAGCAAGCCAGAGAACGGTGGAGCAAGCCAGAGAACGGTGGAGCAAGCCAGAGAAATGTGGAGTCAGCTTGAGAACGGTGGAACAAGCCAGAGAACGGTGGAGCAAGCCATAGAATGGTGGAGCCAACCAGAGAACGGTGGAGAAGGCCAGAGAAAGGTGGAGCAAGCCAGAGAACGTTGGACCAAGCCTGAGAATAGAGGAGCAAGCCAGAAAAAGGTGCAGCAAGCCAAAGAAAGGTGGAGCAAGCCAGAGAAAGGTAGAACAAGCCAGAGAACAGTGGAGCAAGCGAGAGAAAGGTGGATCAAGCCAGAGAACGGTGGAGAGGGCAAGAAAACGGTGGAGCAAGCAAGAAAACGGTAGAGTAAGACAGAGAAAAGCAGAGCAAGCCAGAGAAAGGTGGAGCAAGCCAGAGAAAAGTGGAGAAAGCCAGAGAAAGGTGGAGCAAGCCAGAGAACGGCGGAGGAAGCTAGAGAACGGTAGAGCAAGCCAGACAATGGTGGAGCAAGCCAGAGAAGTTTAGAACAAGCCAGAGAGAGGTGGAGCAAGCCAAAGAAGAATGAAGCAATCCAGAGAAAGGTGGATCAAGGGAGATAACTGTAAAGCAAGCCAAAGAAAGGTAGAGCAAGCCAGAGAAAGGTGGAGCAAGCCAGAGAAAGGTCAAGCAAGCCAGAGAAAGGTGGAGGAAACCAGATAACGGTGGAGCAAGCCTGAGAGTTGTGAAAAAAGCCAGAGAAAGATGAAGCAAGCCAGACAATGGTGGAGCAAGCCAGAGACTGGTGGAGCAAGCCATAGGATGGTGTAACAAGCCAGAGAACGATAGAACACGCCAGAGAACAGTCGAGCAAGCAAGCGAACAGTGGAGCAAGCCAGGGAAAGGTGGAGCAGGCAAGAGAATGGTGGAGCAAGCCAGAGAAAGGTAGACTAGGCCAGAGAAAAGTGAAGCAAGCCAGAGAATGGTACAGCAGCTCTGGAAAAACTCTGGCTCAACTCTGGAACAACTTTGGCACAACTCTGGAACGACTCTGGCAAAACTTGCACAACTCAGGCACAACTCGTGCACAACTCTGCCACAACTCTGGCAAAACTCTGGCACAACTCTGCTACAAATCTACCATAGTTTTGGCACACCTCTGGCACAACTCTGGTATAAATCTGGAATAATCCTTGCACAACTCTGGCACAACTCCGGCACAACTCTAGCACAACTCTTGCACAACTATGGCACAACTCTGGCACAGCTCTTGCACAACCCTGGCACAACTCTGGAAAAACTTTGGCACAACTCTGGCACAACTCTGGCGCAGGACTGGCACACCTCTGATATATTTCTGGCACAACTCTGGCACAACCCTGGCACAACTCTGGCACAACTCTAGCACAATTCTGGCACAACTCTAGCACACCTCTGGCACAACTCTTGCATAACTCTGGCTCAACTCTGGCACAACTCTGGAATAACTCTCGCACAACTCTGGCAGAACTCTGGCACAAAACTGGCACAACTCTGGCACAACTCTGGCATAACTCTCGCACAACTCTGGCACAACTCTGTCACAATTCTGGCACAATTCTGGCAAAACTCTGGCACAACTGTGGCACAACTCTGGCAGCTCTCTGGCTCAACTCTGGCACAACTCTGGCACTACTCTGTCATAACACTGGCACAATTCTGGCAGAACACTGGCACAACTCTGGCACAACACTGGCACAACTCTGCCACAACTCTGGCAAAACTCTGGCAAAACTCTGGCACAATTAAACACAAATCTGGCACAACTCTGGCACAACTCTTGCACAACTTTGGCACAACTCTGGCACAACTCTGGCACAAATCTGGCACACCTGAAGAAAAACTATTGCACACTGGCAAAACTCTGGCACAATGCTGGCACAACTCTGGCACAACTCTATCAAACACTGGAACAACTCTGGTACAAATCTGGCATAACTCTGGTACAACTCTGGCAAAACTCTGGCACAAATCTGGCACACCCCTGGCACAACGCTGGAAAAACTCAGGTACAACTCTGGCACAACTCGTGAACATCACTGGCACAACTTTGGCACAAGTCTGGCACAACTCCAGCACAACTCTGGCACAACTCTTGCACAACCATGGTACAACACTGGCACAACAGTGGCACAACTCTGGCAGAACACTGGGACAACTCTGGCAAAACTCTGGCAGTAATCTAACACCACTCTGGCAACACTCTAGCATAGCTCCGGAAAAACTCTGTCACAACTCTGGCACAACTCTGGGACAACTCTGGCACAACTCCTGCAAACCTTTGGAACAACACTGGCACAGGTCTCGCACAACTCTAGCACACATCTAGGACAACTCTTGAACAATTCTGGCACAACTCTGGCCCATATGTGGCACAACTCTGGCACAACTGTGGCAAAACTCTGGCACAACTCTGGCACAACTCTGGCACAACTCTAGCACAATTCTGGCACAACTCTGGACCAACTCTGGCAGCACTCTTGCACAGCTCTAGCACAACTCTGGCACAACTCTGGCACAACTCTGGGAGCACACTGGCACAACTCTGGCACAAATCTGGCACAACTCTGGCACAACTCTGGCACAACTGTGGAACAACTATGAGACAAATCTGGCACAACTGTTGCACAACTCTGGCAAAACTCTTGCACAACTCTGGCACAACTCTGGCACAACTCTGGCACAACTATGGCACAACTCTGGCAAACCTCTGGCACAACTCTGACACATCTCTGGCACAACTTTGGCACAACTCTGGCAGCACTCTGGCACAACTCTGGCACAACTCTGGCACAACTCTGGCATAACACTGGCACAAATCTGGCACAAGACTGGCACAACTCTGGCACAACTCTGGCAAAAGTCTGGCACAAATCTGGCACAACTCTAGCACAACTCTGGCACAACAGTGGCACAACCCTGGCACACCTCTCCCACAGCTCTTGCACATCTTTTGCAAAACGCTGGCACAACTCTGGCACAACTCTGGCAGAACTCTGGCACAACTCTGGCGCAACTCTGGCACAACTCTGGACAACTCTCACACAAAACTGGCACAAATGTGGAAAAACTCTTGCACAACTTTGGCACAACTCTGGTACCACTCTCGCACACCTCTGGCACAACTCTTGCACAACTCTGGAACAACTCTGGCACAACTATGGCACATCTCTTGCACAACTCTGGCACAACTCTGGAATAGATCTGGCCCAACTCTGGCACAACTCTGGAACAATTCTGGCACAACTCTGGCACAACTCTGGCACAACTCTGGCACAACTCTGGCACAACTCTGGCACAACTCTGGCACAACTCTGGCACAACACTGGCACAATTCTGACACAGCACTGGCGAAACACTCGCAAAACTCTGGCACAATTAAGCACAACTCTGGCAAAACTCAGGCATAACTCTTGCAAAACTCTGGCACAACTCTGGCACAACTCTGGCACAACTCTGGCACACCTGAAGAAAAACTCTTGCACACGTTTGGCAAAACTCTGGCACAATGCTGGCACAACTCTGGAAAGGCTTTGGCAAAACACTGGAACAACACTGGTACAAATCTGGCATAAATCCGGCACAACTTTGGGACAACTCTGGCACAACTCTGGCACACCTCTGGCACAACGCTGGCAAACCTCAGGTACAACTCTGGCACAACTCTTGAACATCTCTTGCACAACTATAGCACAACTCTGGCACAACTCTTGCACAAGTCTGGCACAACTCTGGCACAACTCTGGCACAACTCTTGCACAACTACGCCACAACTCTGGCACAACCGTGACACAACTCTGGCACAACTCTGGCACAACTCTGGCACAACTTTCGCAAAACTCTGGCACTAGTCTAACACCACTATGGCACAACTCTAGCAGAGCTCTGGCAAAACTCTGGCACAACTCTGGCACAACTGTGAGACAACTCTGGCACAACACCTGCAAACCTTTGGCACAACACTGGCACAGCTCTCTCACAACTCTAGCACACATCTAGGACAACTCTTGCACAACTCTGCCACAACTCTGGCCCATATGTGGCACAAATCTGGCACAACTGTGGCACAAAGTTTGCACAACACTGGCACAACTCTGACACATCTCTGGCACAACTCTGGCACAACTCTGGCACAACTCTGGCAAAAATCTGGCAGAAGTCTGGCACAAATCTGGAAAAACTCTGGTACAACTTTGGCACAACTCTGGTACCACTCTGGCCCACCTCTTGCACAACTCTTGCACAACTTTGGAAGAACTCTGGCACAACTCTTGCACAACTCTTGCACAACTCTGGAACAACTCTGGAAAGAATCTGGCACAACTCTGGCACAACTCTGGCACAAATCTGGCAAAACTCTGGAAAAACTCTGGCACAACTCTGGGACAACTCTGGCACAACTCTGGCACTACTCTGGCACAACTCTGGCACAACTCTGGCACTACTTCAGCACCACACGGGCACAACTCTAGCACAGCTCTGGCAAAACTCTGGCACAAGTCTGGCACAACTCTGGGAAAACTCTGGCACAACTCCTGCAAACCCTTGGCACAACACTGGCACAACTCTCACACAGCTCTAGAACACATCTAGGACAACTCTGGCACAACTCTGGCACACCTCTGGCCCATGTCTGGCACAACTCTGGCACAACTCTTACACAACTCTGGCTTAACTGTGGCACAAATCTGGCACAACTTTGGCAGAACTGTGGCACAACTGTGGTACAACTCTGGCAGAACCCTGGCACAACTCTGGAACACCTCTGGCACGAGTCTGGCACAACTCTGGCACAACTCTAGCACACCTGTGGCACAACTCTTGCAAAACTCGGGCACAACTCTTGCTCAAATCTGGCACAACTCTTGCACAATTCTGGCACAACTCTGGCAGAACTCTGGTACAACTCTGGCACAATTCTTGCACAACTCTGGCACAACTCTGGCCCAACTCTGGCACATCTCAAGCACAACCCTGGCAGCACTCTGCCACAACTCTGGCACAACTCTGGCACAACTCTGGCACAACACTGGTACAACTCTGGCACAACACTGGCACAACTCTGGCACAACTTTGGCACATCTCTGGCACAACTCTGGCACAACTCTAGCACAACTCTGGCACAACTCTGGCACAGCTCTGGCATAACCCTAGCACAACTCTGGCACAACTCTGGCACAACTCTGGCACAACACTGGCACAACTCTGGCACAACTTTGGCACATCTCTGGCACAACTCTGGCACAACTCTAGCACAACTCTGGCACAACTCTGGCACAACTCTTGCACAACTTTGGCACAACTCTGGCCCAACTCTGGCCCAACTCTGGTACAATTCTGGCACAACTCTGGAAATACTCTGTCACAACTCTGGCACAACTCTGGCATAACTCTGGCACAACTCTGTCACAACTCTGGCACAACTCTGGTACAAATCGGGCATAATTCTGGCATAATTGTGGCACATTTCTGGCCCAACTCTGGCACAACTCTGGCACGACCCTGGTTAAACTCTGGAACACCTCTGGCACACCTCTTGCACATATCTGGCACAACTCTAGGACAACTCTGGCACAACTATGGCACAACTACGTCACAAATATGGAACAACTCTTGCACAACTATGGCACAACTCTGGCACAACTCTGGAACAACTATGGCACAACTATGGCACAACTCTGACACAACTCTCCCACAACTCTGGCACAAATCTGGCACAACTCTGGCACAGGACTGGCCGACCTCTTAAACAACTCTGGCACAACTCTGGCACAACTCTGGCACCACTCTGGCACAACTCTGGCACAACTCTAGCACTACTCTGGCACAACTCTGACACAATCCAGGCTTATCTCTTGCACTCCTCTGGGGCAACTCTTTCACAACTCTGGCACAACTCTGGCTCAACTCTGGCACAACTCTGGCACGACTCTGGCACATCACTGGCACAACTATGGCACAACTCTGGCACAACTCTGGCACAACTCTGGCACAACTCTAGCATTACTCTGGCACAACTCTGGCACGACTCTGGCACATCACTGGCACAACTATGGCACAACTCTGGCACAACTCTGGCACAACTCTGGCACAACTCTAGCATTACTCTGGCACAACTTTGGCATAACTCTGGCATAACTCTGGCACAACTCTGCCACAACACTGGCACAATTCTGGCACAACACTGGCACAACGCTGGCACAACACCGGCACAACTCAAGCACAACACTGGAAAAACTCTAGCAAAACTCTGGCACAATTAAGAACAACTCTGGCAGAACTCTGGCACAACTCTGGTACACCTCTGGTACAAGTCTTGCACACGTTTTGCAAAACTCTGGCACAACTCTGGCACAACTCTGGCACAACTCTGGTACAATTCTGGGACAATTCTAGCACAACTCTAGCACAACCCTGGCACAACTCTGGCACAACTCTAGCACTACTCTGGCACCACTCTGGCACAACTCTAGCACAGCTCTGGCACAACTCTGACACAAATCTGGCACAACTCTGGGACAACACTGGCACAACTCCTGCAAACCTTTGGCACAACACTGGCACAACTCTTGCACAACTCTAGCACACATGTATAACAAATCTTGCACAGCTCTGGCACAATTCTGTCTCATATCTGGCACAAATCTGGCACAACTCTTGCACAACTCTGGCACAACTGTGGCACAACTCTGGAACAACTTTGGCACAACTTTGGCACAACTCTGGCACAACTCTGGCCTCACTCTGGCACAACTCTGGCACAACTATGGCACAACTATGGCACAAATTTGGCACGAATGTGGTACAACTCTGGCACAACTCTGGCAAAAATCTGGCAAACATATGGCACAACTCTGGCACAACTCTGGCACAACTCTGGCACAACTCTGGCACAAATCTGGCACAACTCTGGCACAACTCTGGCACGACTCTGGCACAACTCTG
>SZWC01000100.1:275867-286125 GCA_023375785.1 Penium margaritaceum
AACTCTGGCACAACTCTGGCACAACTCTGGCACAACTCTGGCACAACTCTGGTACAACTCTGGCACAACTCTGGCAAAACTCTGGTACAACTTTGCCACAACTCTGGCACAACTCTGGCACACCTCTGGCACAACTCTTCCACAACTTTGGAAAAACTCCACCTCAGTCTATTGACCGAAGAGAAGTCAGATGCCCTCTACGCATCAGTTGACAGCAAAGATTGTACCAGGATTAAGGAGCTAGTACCAGCATGCCGACATGCCCTTGTGGACAACCATCCAAGAGACATTGGAGCAATGTGGCAACATCTTCTTGCCTCTTGTGGAGTCACTATTTCCTCTGCCAAAAAGAAACAATACTCCCATCGACAGACAGTTGTGTGACCTCTGTCTGATTCAAGGGGGGTGTCAGAAATGGAGACTCCGACAGAGGTCACTACTCAGAAAAAACCGAGTTCTCAATGAAGGTTCAGGACCTGACCCAAACCAGCCTGGCAACGGTCCATCGGATGTTCTGACCGTTATGACCAACACCCAAGTCATTCCCCTAATAAAGTGACAGATTTCACATGTGTCCGGCTAGCGGAAAGGAGCCGTTGCTCCAGCTATTTTGTCTTGTTCGGACGTATTTACCGAGGATGTTCATTCCCTCCCAGTTTAACCAAGAACAATCTTTCCATCCTGTTTGCCTTTAGATCCACGGTTTTGCCGCCGTTTCTTCGCTCTGCTTGATCTTTGCTCACCTTGCTCTTGCTAACCACTCTCAATTTCTTGACCTTTCACTCTGTCTCTTGCGCTCTGTCACTCAGCCCTCAACCACCTATCATTCTCTCTCTGACTCAACTCTCACTCGTTACCTACCTGTTTACCTGGTACCTGACTCCAGGATTTTGTCTCTCTTTACGTTTTTGTGACTAACTTCTTACGACACCTCATGACTCCTTACTACTATCATTAATCTGCTGTGCTTCCGCAAGTCTCATTGCTTCTACCTGCTTCTGCCACTGCCATTGCTTCTCGCTACATAAACCAGACACTCTAGCACACATCTAGGAAAACTCTGGCACAACTCTGGCACAACTCTGGCACAACTCTGGAACAACTCTGGCACAACTATGGCAGAACCCTGGCACAACTGCGGCACAACTCTGGCACAACTTTGGCACAACATTGGCACAACTCTGGCACAACTCTGGCACAACTCTGGCACAATTCTGGCACAACTCTGGCACAATTCTGGCACAACTCTGGCACAACTCTGGCACAAGTCTGGCACAACTCTGGCACAACTCTGGCACAACTCTTGCACAACTATGGCACAACTCTGGCACAACTTTGGCACAACATTGGCACAACTCTGGCACAACTCTGGCACAACTCTGGCACAATTCTGGCACAACTCTGGCACAATTCTGGCACAACTCTGGCACAACTCTGGCACAAATCTTGCACAACTCTGGCAAAACTCTGCACAAACCTGGCACAACTCTGGCAGCAGTCTTGCACAACTTTGGCACAGCTCTGGAAAAACACTGGGAAAACTCTGGCACAACATTGGCACCACTCTGGCACAATGCTGGCAACAATCTGGCACAACTCTGGCACAACTCTGGCACAACTCTAGCACAACTTTCGCACAACTCTGGCACATCTCTTGCACAACTTTGACACAACTCTTGCACAACTCTCAGACAAATCTGGCACAACTCTGGCACAACTCTGGCACAACCCTGGCACATTCCTGGCACAACTCTGGAACAACTCAGGCACAACTCTGGAACAACTCTGGTGCAACTCTGGTACTACTCTGGCACAACTCTGGCACAACTCTGGCACAACTCTGGCAAAACTCTCACACAACTCTGGGACAACTGTGGCAGAACTCCTGCAAACCTTTGGCTCAACTCTGGCACAACTCTCGCACAACTCTGGAACAACTCTGGCAGAACTCTGGCATAACTCTGGCACGACTCTAGTACAACTCTTGCACAACTCTGGCACAACTCTTGCCCAACTCCGGCACAACTCTGGCACAACTCTGGCACAACTCTGGCACAACTCTGGCACAACTCTGGCACAACTATGGCACAACTCTGGCACAACTCTAGCACAACTTAAGCACAACTCTGGAATAACTCTGGCACAACTCTGGCACAAACCTGGCACAACTCTGGCACAACCCTGGCACAACTCTGGCACAACTCTGGAACAACTCTGGCACAAGTCTGGCACAACTCTGGCACAACTCTGGCACAACTCTCGCACAACTCTGGCACAATTCTGGCACAACCCTGGCACACCTCTGGCACAGCTCTTGCACAACTTTGACAAACCTCCGGCATAACTCTGACACAACTCTGGCACAACTTTGGCACAACTCTGGCACGACTCTGGCACAACTCTGGCACAACTCTGCCACAACTCTGCCACAACTCTGGCACAACTCTGGTACAACTCTGGCACAACTCTGGCTCAACTCTGGCATAACTCTGGCAAAATGTTGGCACAACTCTGGCACAACTCTAGCACAACTCTGGCACAACTCTGGGACAACTCTGGCACAACTCTGGCACAAGTCTAGCACACCTCTGGCACAACTCTGGCACAACTCTGGCACAAGTCTAGCACACCTCTGGCACAACTCTGGCACAACTCTGGCACAAGTCTAGCACACCTCTGGCACAACTCTGGCACAACTCTGGCACAAGTCTAGCACACCTCTGGCACAACTCTGGCACAACTCTGGCACAAGTCTAGCACACCTCTGGCACAACTCTGGCACAACTCTGGCACAACTCTGGCACAACTCTGGAACAACACTGGTACAACTCTGGCACAACACTGGCTCAACTCTGGCATAACTCTGGCAAAATGTTGGCACAACTCTGGCACAACTCTAGCACAACTCTGGCACAACTCTTGCACAACTTTAGCACAACTCTGGCACAACTCTGGCGCAACTCTGGCACACCTCTGGCACAACTCTTGCACAACTTTGGCAAACCTCTGGCACAACTCTGGCACAACTCTGGCACAAATCTGACACAACTCTGGCCCAACTCTGGCAAAACTCTTGCACAACTCTGGCACAACTCTGGAACAACTATGGAACAACTCTGCCACAACTCTCGCACAACTCTGGCACAACTCTTGCAAACTCTGGCACAACTCTGGCACAAATCTGGAAAAATTCTGGCACAACTCTGGCACTATTCTGGCACAACTCTAGCACAACTATGGCACAACGCGTGCACAACTCTGGCACAACTCTGGCACAACTCTGGTGCAACTCCGGCACAACCCTGGCACAACTCTTGCACAACTATGGCACAACTTGGGCACAACTCTGGCGCAAATCTGGCACAACTCTGGCAGTGCTGGAGTTGTGCCAGAGTTCTGCCAGAGTTGTACCAAAGTTTTGCCAGAGCTGTGCCAGAGTTGTGCCAGAGTTGTGCCGGTCTGGCATAACTCTGGCACAACTCCGGCACAACTCTGGCACAACCCTGGCTAACCTCTGGCACAACTCTTGCACAACTCTGGCACAACTCTGGCGCCTCTGGCAAAGGACTGGCAGAACTCTGAAACAACTCAGGCAAATCTCTGGCAAAACTCTGGCACAACTCTGGCACAACTCTGGCACAAATCTGGCACAACTCTGGCACAAATCTGGCACATCTCTGCCACAACTCTGCTACAGCTCTGCCACAACTTTGGCACAACTCTGGCACAACTCTGGCAGAACTCTGGCATATCTCTGGCACAACTCTGGTAAAGCTCAATAAAAAATCTGGCACAACTCTGGAACAACTCTGGCACAACTCTTGCAAGAATTGTCCACAACTCTTGCACAACTTTGGTATAGCTCTGGCACAACTCTCGCACAACTCTGGCTTACCTCTATCAAAACTCTGGCACAAGTCTAGCACAACTCTGGCACAACGCTGGCACAATGCTGGCACAACTCTTTCACAACTATGGCACAATACTGGAACAACTCTAGCAAACATCTGGCATAAATCCTGCACGACAATGGCACAACTCTGGCACACCTCTGGCACAACTTTGGCACAGCGCTGGCAAAACCCTGGCAAAACTCTGGCACAACTGGGGCACAACTCTGGCAGAACTCTGGCTTATCTCTGGCACAACTCTGGTAAAACTCAATAACATCTCTGGTACAAATCTTGAACAACTCAGGCACAACTATTGCACAACACTGGCACAACTTTGTCAGAAATCTGGCACAACTCTGGCATAAATCTGGCACGACTCTGGCACAACTCTAGCACAACTCTTCCACATATCTTGCACAACTGTGGAACAACTCCTGCACAACTTTGACATTACTCTCGCACAACTCTTGCAATACTCTGGCTTACCTCTGGCAAAACTCTGGCACAAGTCTAGCACAACTCTGGCACAACTCTGGCACATTTCTGGCACAACTCTTTCACAACTCTGGCACAACTCTGGCACAACTCTAGCACACCTCTGGCACAAATCTTGCACAACTCTGGCACAACTCTGGCACAACTCTGGAACAAATCTGGCACAACTCTTCCAAAACTCTGGCACAACTCTGGCACAACTCTGGCACAACTCTGGCACAACTCTGGCACAACTCTGGCACAACTCTGGCACAACTCTGGCACAACTCTGGCACAACTCTGGCACATCTCTGGCACAACTCTGGTAAAACTCAAGAACAACTCTTGCACAACTCTGGAACAACTCTGGCACAAGACTGGCACAACTCTGGCACAACTCTGCCACAACTCTGCCACAACTCTGCCACAACTCTGGCACAACTCTGGCACAACTCTGGAACAAATCTGGCACAACTCTTCCAAAACTCTGGCACAACTCTGGCACAACTCTGGCACAACTCTGGCACAACTCTGGCACAACTCTGGCACAACTCTGGCACAACTCTGGCACAACTCCGGCACAAATCTGGCACAGCTCTGGCACACCTCTGGCAAAAATCTGCCACAACTCTGCCACAACTCTACCACAACTCTGCAACGACTCTGGCACAACTCTGGCACATGTCTGGCACACCTTTGGCACAATTCTGGCATATCTCTGGCACAACTCTGGTAAAACTCAAGAACAACTCTTGCACAACTCTGGAACAACTCAGGCACAACTCCTGCACAAATCTGGTAGAACTCTCTCAGAACTCTGGCACAACTCTGATATAACTCTGGCATAACTCTGGCAGAACTCTGGTACAACTCTTGCACAACTTTTGCACAACTCTTCCACAACTCTGGACCAACTCCTGTACAACTTTGGCACAACTCTGGCACAACTCTCGCACAACTCTGGCTTACCTCTAGCAAAACTCGGGCACAACTCTACCTCACCTCTGGCACAACTCTGGCACAACTCTGGCACAACTCTTTGACAACTCTTGCACAACTCTGGCGCACCTTTCGCACAACTCTGGCACAACTTTGGCACAACTCTGGCACAACCCTGCCACAACTCTAGCACAACTCTGGCAGAACTCTGGCACAAATTTGGCACAACTCTGGCACAACTCTGGCACAAATCTGGCACAACTCTGGCACAACACTTGCACAACTCTGGCATAACTCTTGCACAACTCTGGCACAAATCTGGCACAACTTTGGCACAACTCTGGCACGACTCTGGCACAAATCTGGCACAACTATTGCACAACTCTGGAACAACTCTGGCACAACTCTGGAACAACGCTGGCAGTAATCTGGCACAACTCTACAACAACTCTGCCAAAAATCTTCCATAACCCTGCCACAACTCTGCCACAACTCTGGTACAACTCTGGTACAACTCTGGCAAAACTCTGGTACAAATGTGGCACAACTCTGGCATAACTCTGGCACAACTCTGGCACAAACCTGACAGATCTCTGGTACAACTCTGGCACAACTCTGGAACAACACTGGCACAACTCTGGAAGAACACTGGCACAACTCTGGCACAACGCTGGAAACATTCTGGCACAAGTCTGGCACAACTCTAACACAACTGGCAGAAATCCGGCAGAACTGTTGCACAACTCTGGCACAACTCTGGCTCACCTCTGGAGCAACTCTTTCACAACTTTGGCACAACTCTGGCACAACGCTGGCACAACTCTGGCACAACTCTGGCACAACTCTGGAACAACTCTGGCACAACTCTGACACAACTCTGGCACAACTCTTGCACAACTCTGGCACAAGTGTAGCACAACTCTCGCACAACACTGTTACAACCCTGGCATAACTCTAACTCAACACTGGCACAACTCTGGCAAAAGTCTCGCACAACTACAGCTCAACTCTGGCACAACTCAGGCACCACTGTAGTACAACTTTGGCAAAACTCTGGCACAACTCTGGCACAACTCTGGCATACCTCTGGCACAACTCTTGCACTGCTTTGGCAAAACTCTAGCACAACTCTGGCACAACTCTGGCACAACTCTGGCACACCTCTGGCACAACTCTGGCACAACTCTGACACAACTCTGGCACAACTCTGGCATAACTCTGGCACAACTCTGCCACAACTCTGGCACAACCCTGGCACAACCCTGGCACAACTCTGGCACAACTCTGGCACCACTCTAGCACAACTCTGGCAAAACTCTGGCACAACTCTGGCACAACTCTGGCATACCTCTGGCACAACTCTTGCACTGCTTTGGCAAAACTCTAGCACAACTCTGGCACAACTCTGGCACAACTCTGGCACAACGCTGGCACAACTCTGGCATAACTCTGGCACAACTCTGGAACAACTTCAGAACAACTCTGGCACAACTCAGGCACAACTCTGGAAAAACTGTGGCACAACTCTTGCACAACTATGTCACAACTCTGGCACAACTCTGGCATAACTCTGGCACAACTCTGCCACAACTCTGGCACAACCCTGGCACAACTGTAGCACACCTCTGGCACAAATCTTGCACAACACTGGCACAACTGTGGCACAACTCTGACACAACGCTGGCACAACTCTAGCACAACCCTGCCACAACTCTGGCAGAACTCTGGCACAACTCTGGCACAACTCTGGCACAACTCCAACACAACTCTGGCACAACTCTGGAACAACACTGGCACAACTCTGGCACCACAACTCTGGCAAACTTTGGCAGAACTCTGGCACAACTCTAGCAAAACTCTGGCACAACTCTGGCACAACTCGTGCACAGCTTTAACACAATGTTGGCACAACTCTGGCACACCTCTGGCACAACTGTTGCACAGCTTTGGCAAACCTCTCGCACAACTCTGGCACAACTCTTGCACAAATCTTGCACAACTCTGGCACAACTCTGGCACAACTCTGGCGCAACTCTGGCACAATTCTGGAACAACTCTGGCAAAAATCTGGCACAACGATGGCACCACTCTTGCAAAACTCTGGCACAACTCTGGCACAGCTCTGGCACGGCTCTGGAACAACTCTTGCACAACTCTGGCACAACTCTGGCACAACTCTGGCACAACTTTGGAACAACTCTGGCACAACTCTGGCACAACTCTCGCACAACTCTGGAACAACTCTGTCAAAACTCTTGCACACCTATGGCACAACTCGGGCAGAACTCTGGCACAATTCTGGCTCAGGACTGGCACACCTCTGAAACAACTCTGGCACAACTCTGGCACACCTCTGGCACAACTCTGGCAGAACTCTGGAACAACTCTGGCACAACTCTGGCACTACTCTGGCACTACTCTGGCACAACGCTGGCACAACTCTGGCACAAATCTGGCACAACTCTGGCACAACTCTGGCACAACTCTTGCACAACTCTGCCACAACTCTGCCACAACTCTGCCACAACTCTGCCACAACTCTGGCACAACTCTGGCACAACTCTGGCACAGGACTAGCACACCTGCGAAACAACTTTGGAACAACTCTTGCACCAATGTGGCACAACTCTGGCACAACTCTGGCACAACTCAGGCATAACTCTGGCACAACTCTGACACAACTCTAGCACACCTCTGGCACAACTCTGGGACTCCTCTGGCACAACTCTGCCACAACTCTGGCACAACTCTGGCAAAACTCTTGCACAACTCTGACACAACTCTGGCACAACTCTGGCACAACTTTGGCACCACTCTGGCACAACTCTTGAACAACACTGGCACAACTCTGGCACAACCCTGGCAAAAATCTGGCAAACTTTGGCAGAACTCTGGCACAACTCTAGCACAACTTTGGCACAACTCTGGCAGAACTCTTGCACAGCTTTAACACAAATCTGGCACAACTCTGGCACACCTCTGGCACAATTGTTGTACAACTTTGGCAAACCTCTGGCACAACTCTGGCACAACTCTGGCACTAATCTGGCACAACTCTGGCACAATTCTGCAACACCTCTGGCAAAAATCTGGCACAACGATGGCACAACTCGTGCAAAACTCTGGCACAACTCTGGCACAGCTCTGGCACAGCTCTGGAACAACTCTGGCACAACTCTGGAACAACTCTGGCACAACTCTGGGACAACTTTGGAACAACTCTGGCACAACTCAAGCACAACTCTGGCACAACTGTGGCACAATTCTGGAAAACCTCTGGCACAATAACGGCACAACTGTTGCAAAACTCTGGCACAACTCTGGCACAACTATAGAACAACTCTGGCACAACTTTGGCACACCTCTGGCACAACGCTGGCACAACTCTCCCACAACTCTGGCACAACTCTGGAACAACTCTGCAATAGCTCTGGCACAACTCTGGAACAACTCTTGCACAACTCCGGCACAAGTCTGGCACAACCCTGGCACAACACTGTTACAACCCTGGCACAACTCTGGCACAACACTGGCACAACTCTGCCACAACTCTGGCAAAACTCTGGCACAAGTCTGGCACAACTCTAACTCAACTCTGGCACAACTCTGGCACAACTGTTGCACGACTTTGGCACAAGCCTGGCACAACTCTGGCACAACTCTGGCATACCTCTGGCACAACTCTTGCACTAATTTGGCAAAACTCTGGAACAGCTCTGGCACAACTCTGGCACAACTGTGGCACAACTCTGGCACGACTCTGGCACAAGCCTGGCACAACTCTGGCACAACTCTGGCATACCTCTGGCACAACTCTTGCACTAATTTGGCAAAACTCTGGAACAGCTCTGGCACAACTCTGGCACAACTCTGGCACAACTCTGGCACAACTCTGGCATAACTCTGGTACAACTCTGGAACAACTTTGGCACAACTCTGGCACAACTCTGGAACAACTCTGGCAAAACTCTGGAAAACCTCTTGCAAAATTATGTCACAACTCTGGCACTACTCTGACACAACTCTGGCACAACTCTGCCAAAGCTCTGGCACAACTCTCGCACAGCTCTAGCACACCTCAGACACAAATCGTGCACAACACTGGCACACCTCTGGCACAACTCTGGCACAACTCTTGGAGTACTCTGGCACAAATCTGCCACAACTCTGGCACAACTCTGGCACAACTCTGGCACAACTCTGGAACAACTCTGGCACTACTCATACACAACTCTGGCACATCTCTGAAAAAACATTGGCACAACTCTGGCACCACAACTCTGGCAAACTTTGCCAGAACTCTGGCACAACTCTAGGAAAACTCTGGCACAACTCTGGTACAACTCGTGCATAGCTTTAACACAATGTTGGCACAACTCTGGCACACCTCTGGCACACCTCTGGCACAACTGTTGCACAACTTTGGCGAGCCTCTGGCACAACTCTGGCACAACTCTTGCACAAATCTTGCTCAACTCTGGCACAACTTTGGCACAACTCTGGCACAACTCCGGCACAATTCTGGAACAACTCTGGCAAAACTCTGGCACAACAATGGCACGACTCTTGCAAAACTCTGGCACACCTTTGGCACAGCTCTGGCACAACTCTGGAACAACTCTGGCACAACTCTGGCACAACTCTGGCACAACTCTGGCACAACTCTGGCACAACTTTGGAACAACTCTGGCACAACTCTGGCATAACTCTGGCACAACTCCGGCACAACTCTGTCATAAATTTTGCAAACCTATGGCACATCACTGGCAGAACTCTGGCACAACTCTGGCTCAGGACTGGCACACCTCTGAAACAACTCTGGCACATCTCTGGCACACCTCTGGCACAACTCTGGCATAACGCTGGAACAACTCTGGCACTACTCTGCCACAACGCTGGCACAACTCTGGCACAACTCTGGCACAACTCTGGCACAACTCTGGCAAAACTCT
>SZWC01000100.1:286216-326150 GCA_023375785.1 Penium margaritaceum
TGGCACAACTCTGGCACAACTCTGGCACAACTCTGGCACAACTCTGGCACAATTCTGGCACAACTCTGGCACAACTCTGGCACAACTCTGGCACAACTCTGGCAAAACTCTTGCATGACTCTTGCACAACTCTGGCACAACTCTGGCACAACACAGGCATAACTCTGGCACGGGACTGGCACACCTTTGAAACAAGTCTGGAACAACTCTTGCACAAATCTGGCACAACTCTTGCACAACTCTGGCACAACTCTGGCACAACTCTAGCCCACCTCTGGTACACCTCTGGCACAAATCTGGGACTACTCTGGAACAAATCTGGCACAAATCTGGCAAAACTCTGGCATAACTGTTGCACAACTCCGGCACAACACTGGCAGAACTCTGGCACAACTCTGGCTCACGACTGGCACACCTCTATAACAACTCTGGCACAACTCTGGCACACCTCAGGCACAACTCTGGCATAACTCTGGAACACATCTGGCACTACTCTGGCACAACGCTGGCACAACTCTGGCACGACACTGGCACAACTCTGGCACAACTCTGGCACAACTCTGGAACAACACTGGCACAACTCTGACACAACTCTGGCACAACTCTAGCAAAACTCTGGCAAACGTTTGTAGAACTCTGGCACAACTCTAGCACATCTTTGGCACAACTTTGGCACAACTCTGGCAGAAAACTAGCACAAATCTGGCACAACTCTGGCACAACTCTGGCACAACTCTTTCACACCTCTCGCACAATTCTTGTACACCTTTGGCATATATCTGGCATAACTTTGGGAAAACTGTGGCACAACCATGGCACAACTCTAGCACAACTCTGGCTCAAATCTGGTACAACTCTGGCAGAACCCTGGCACAACTGTACCACAACTCTGGCACAACTCTGGCACAAATCTGGCACATCTTCATTACGACTCCTGTACATTTATTGCACAACTTTTGGCACAACTCTGGCACAACTCTGGCACAAATCTGGGACAACTATTGCACAACTCTCGAATAATACTGGCACAACTCTGGTACAACTCAAGCCCAACTCTTGCACAACTCTGGCACAATTCTGTCAGAAATCTGGCACAACTCTGGCATAACTCTGGCACAACTCTGGCACAACTCTGGCACAACTCTTGCACAACTCTTGCACAACTCTAGCACAACTCTGGCACAACTCCTGCACAACTTTGGCACAACTCTGGAACAAGTCTCGCAAAACTCTGGCTTAACTCTAGCACAACTCTTGCACAAAACTAGCACAAATCTGGCACAAATCTGGCACAAATCTGGCACAACTCTGGCACACCTCTTTCACAAATCTCACACAATGCTCGCACACCTTTAGCATAAATCTGGCACAACTTTGGCAAAACTGTGGCACAACCCTGGCAAAACACTAGCACAACTCTGGCAAAACTCTGGAACAACTCTGGCAAAACTCTGGCACAACCCTGGCATAAATCTGGGACAACTTTGGCACAACTCTGGAACAACTACTGCACAAATCTGGCACAATTAATGCGCATCTCTGGCACAATTCTGGCACAAATCTGGCACAATGCTTGCAGTACTCTGGCACAACTCTGCGACAGCTCTGCACAACTCTGGCACAACTCTGGCACAACTCTGGTACAATTCTGGCACAACTCCGGCACAACTCTAGCACAACCCAGGCACAACTCTGGCACAACTCTGGAATAACTTTGGCACAACTCTGGCCCAACTCTGGCACAACTCTGGCACAACTCTGGCACAATGCTGGCACAACTCTGGCACAACTCTCGCACAGGACTGGCACACCTCTGAAACAACTCTGAAACAACTCTTGCACAAATCTGGCACAACTTTGGCACAACTCTGGCAAACCTCTAGCACAACTCTAGCACACCTATGGCACAACCCTTGCACAACTCTGGCACAACTATGGCACAATTCTGGCACAACTCTGGCAATGCTCTTGCAAAACTCTGGCAAAACTCTGGCACAACTCTGGCACAACTCTGGCACAACTCTGGCACAACTCTGGCACAACTCTGGCACAACCCTGGCACAACTCTGGCACAACTCTTGCACAACTCTGGCACAACTCTGGCACATCTCTGGCTCAACTCTGCCACTACTCTGGCACAACTCTGGCACAACTCTGGCACAGCTCTGGCACAACTCTGGCACAACTCTGGCACAACTCTGGCGCACAACTCTGGTACGTCTCTTGCACAACTGGCACAACTCTGGCACAACTCTGGCACAACTCTGGCACAACCCTGGCACAACTCTGGCACAACTCTTGCACAACTCTGGCACAACTCTGGCACATCTCTGGAACAACTGTGGCATGACTCTGGACCAACACTGGCACAACTCTGGCACCGTACTGGCACAACTCTGGCACAACTCTGGTAAGACTTTAGCTGAACTCTGGCACAACTCTAGCACAACAGGGGCACAACTCCGGCACAACTCCTGCACAGCTTTAACACAACTCTGGCACAACTCTGGCCCACCTATGGCACACCTCTGGCACAACTGTTGCACAACTTTGGCAAACCTCTGGCACAACTCTGGCACAATTATAGCACAACTCTGGCACAACTCTGGCATGACTCTGACACAATTCTGGCACAACTCTGGCACAGCTCTGACACAACTCTGGAACAACTCTGGCACAACTCTGGCACAACTCTGGCACAACTCTGGCAAAACTTTGAAACAACTGTGGCAAAGCTCTGGCACAGCTCTGGCACAACTCTGCTACAACTCTGGCATAACTCTACCATGCCGATGGCACAACTCTGGCACATCTCTGGCACAACTCTGGCACAGGAATGACACACCTCTGAAACAAATCTGGCACAACACTGGCACTCCTCTGGCACAACTCTGGAACAACTATGGCAAAACTCTGGCACAACTCTGGCACAACTCTGGAAAAACTCTGGCACAACTCTGGCTTAACTATTGCACAACTCTTGCACAACTCTGGCACAACTCTGGCACAACTCTGGCACAACTCTTGCATAACTCTGGCACAACTCTGGCACTCTCTGACACAACTCTGGCACAACTCTGGCACAACTCTGGTACGTCTCTTGCACAACTCTGGCACAATTCTGGCACAACTCTGGCACACCTCTGGCACAACTCTGGTACAACTCTGGCACAACTCTGGCACAACTCTAGCACAACTCTGGCACAACTCTGGTACAACTCTGGCATAACTCTGGCACAACTCTGGTACAACTCTTGCACAACTCTTGCACAACTCTGGCACAACTCTGGCAGAACTATGGCAAAACTCTGGCACAACTCTGGCACAACTCTGGCACGGCTCTGGCACAACTCTGGCACAACTCTGGCACAAGTCTGGCACAACTCTGGCATAACTCTGGCACAACTCTGGCACAATTCTTGCACAACTCTGGCACAGCTCTGACTCAACTCTGCAACAACTCTGGAACAACTCTGGCACAACTCTGGCTTAACTATTGCACAACTCTTGCACAACTCTGGCACAACTCTGGCAGAACTATGGCAAAACTCTGGCACAACTCTGGCACAACTCTGGCACGGCTCTGGCACAACTCTGGCACAACTCTGGCACAAGTCTGGCACAACTCTGGCATAACTCTGGCACAACTCTGGCACAATTCTTGCACAACTCTGGCACAGCTCTGACTCAACTCTGCAACAACTCTGGAACAACTCTGGCACAACTCTGGCTTAACTATTGCACAACTCTTGCACAACTCTGGCACAACTCTGGCAGAACTATGGCAAAACTCTGGCACAACTCTGGCACAACTCTGGCACGGCTCTGGCACAACTCTGGCACAACTCTGGCACAAGTCTGGCACAACTCTGGCATAACTCTGGCACAACTCTGGCACAATTCTTGCACAACTCTGGCACAGCTCTGACTCAACTCTGCAACAACTCTGGAACAACTCTGGCACAACTCTGGCTTAACTATTGCACAACTCTTGCACAACTCTGGCACAACTCTGGCAGAACTATGGCAAAACTCTGGCACAACTCTGGCACAACTCTGGCACGGCTCTGGCACAACTCTGGCACAACTCTGGCACAAGTCTGGCACAACTCTGGCATAACTCTGGCACAACTCTGGCACAATTCTTGCACAACTCTGGCACAGCTCTGACTCAACTCTGCAACAACTCTGGAACAACTCTGGCACAACTCTGGCTTAACTATTGCACAACTCTTGCACAACTCTGGCACAACTCTGGCAGAACTATGGCAAAACTCTGGCACAACTCTGGCACAACTCTGGCACGGCTCTGGCACAACTCTGGCACAACTCTGGCACAAGTCTGGCACAACTCTGGCATAACTCTGGCACAACTCTGGCACAATTCTTGCACAACTCTGGCACAGCTCTGACTCAACTCTGCAACAACTCTGGAACAACTCTGGCACAACTCTGGCTTAACTATTGCACAACTCTTGCACAACTCTGGCACAACTCTGGCAGAACTATGGCAAAACTCTGGCACAACTCTGGCACAACTCTGGCACGGCTCTGGCACAACTCTGGCACAACTCTGGCACAAGTCTGGCACAACTCTGGCATAACTCTGGCACAACTCTGGCACAATTCTTGCACAACTCTGGCACAGCTCTGACTCAACTCTGCAACAACTCTGGAACAACTCTGGCACAACTCTGGCTTAACTATTGCACAACTCTTGCACAACTCTGGCACAACTCTGGCAGAACTATGGCAAAACTCTGGCACAACTCTGGCACAACTCTGGCACGGCTCTGGCACAACTCTGGCACAACTCTGGCACAAGTCTGGCACAACTCTGGCATAACTCTGGCACAACTCTGGCACAATTCTTGCACAACTCTGGCACAGCTCTGACTCAACTCTGCAACAACTCTGGAACAACTCTGGCACAACTCTGGCAGAAATCTGGCACAACTCTGGCACAACTCTGGCACAACTCTGGCACAGCTCTGGCACAACTCTGGCACAACTCTGGCACAACTCTGGTACGTCTCTTGCACAACTCTGGCACAATTCTGGCACAACTCTGGCACAACGTTGGCACCTCTGGCACCCCTGGCACAGGACTGGCACAACTCTGAAACAACTCTGGCACAACTATGGCATAACTCTTGCACATTTCTGCCACAACTCGGCACAACTCTCGCATAACTCTTGCACAACTCTTGCACAACTCTTGCACAACTCCTGCACAACTTTGGCACAACTCTGGAACAACTCTCGCAAAACTTTGGCTTACCTCTAGCACAACTCTGGCACAACGCTAGCACAAATCTGGCACAAGTCTGGCACAACTCTAGCACAACGCTTTCACAACTTTTGCACAACTCTGGCACACCTTTGGCACAACTCTGGCACAACTTTGGCACAACTGTGGCACAACCCTGGCACAACTCTAGCACAACTCTGGCACAACTCTGGCACAACTCTGGCACAACTCTGTTACAAATCTGGCACAACTTTGGCACAACTCTGGCACAAATCTGGATCAACTTTAGCACATCTGTGGCACAACTCTGGCACAACTCTGACATACATCAGGCACAACTCTGACACAGCTCTGGCCCATCACTGGCAGAAATCTGGCACAACTCTGGCACATGTCTGGCACAACTCTAGCTTAACTCTAGCACAACTCTGGCACAACTCTAGCACAACTGCGGCACAACTCTGGCACAACTCTGGCACAACTCTAGCATAACTTTGGCAAAACTCATGCACAACTTTGGCACACCTCTGGCACAACTCTCGCACAACTCTAGCACACCTATAAAACAACTCTGGCACAACTCTAGTACAACTCTGGCAGAACCCTGGCACAACTCGGTCACAACTCTGGCACAACTCTGGCACAACTCTGGCACAAATCTAGCATAACTTTGGCACAACTCATGCACAACTTTGGCACACCTCTGGCACAACTCTCGCACAACTCTAGCACACCTATAATACAACTCTGGCACAACTCTGGCACAACTCTAGTACAACTCTGGCAGAACGCTGGCACAACTCTGGCACAACTCTGGCACAACTCTGGCACAACTCTAGCACAACTTTGGCACAACTCTGGCACAACTCTTACACAACTCTGGCACAACTCTGGCACTATTCTGGTACAAATCTGGCACAACTCTGGCACAACGGTGCACAAATCTGGCACACCTTTGGCACAACTGGAGAATGGCCAAGAGAACTGGAGCAAACCCAACACGAGTGGTGCAATGCCAACACAACTGGAGAAAACCCAAGGCAACTGGAGAAAGGCCAAGACATGGAACTAGGCAAAGACAACAACAGCAAGCGCAAAACAGTTGGATCAAGCTCAAGAGACTTGAAGCAATCCCAAGACATCTGGAGCAAGGGCAAGACAACTGGAGCAAGCCAAAGACAGCTCAAACAAGGCCAAGAAAACTTGAGCAACACCAAGACAGCTGGAGCAAGGCCAAGACTACTGGAGCAAGCCCAAGACAACTGGAGCAAGCCCACAAAAACTGGAGCAAGGCAAATACAACTGGAGCAAGCCCAAGACAAGCAGAGCAAGCCCAAGACAAGTGGAGCAGGCCCAAGACAACTGGAGTACGCCCAAGCCAACTCGAGCAAGCCTAAGACAAGTGGAGCAAGTCCAAGATAATTGGAGCAATCCCAAGACAACGGGAGCAAGGCCAAGACAACTGAAGCAAGGCAAATACAACTGGAGCAAGCCCAAGACATCTGGTGCAAGGCCAACATAATTGGAGCAAGCAAAAGACAACTCGAGCAAGGCCAAGACAACTAGAGCAAACCCAGGACAACAAAAGCAAGGAAAGACAACTGGACCAAGGCCAAAACAACTAGAGCACGCCCAAGACAACTGGAGCAAGCCAAAGACAACTAGAGCAGGCCAAAGACAACTGGAACAAGCCCAAGACAAATGGAGCAAGCCCTAGACAATTTGAGCAAAACCCAAGACAACTGTCTCGAAATGGTATGCACCTTTTCCACTGCCTAGCTGGCTAGCTACACATACAGACAAGGCATGCACTGTTCTATGGAGTATATTCCCTTGGTCTGCTCTGAGATGGACCAGGAATGCACTGCCCATAATGGGTATGTCACCTGTGTATCATCATAAGAATCATACCTTTCTGGCGTAGTTGGAATAGGCACTGAAACTTCAAACGCGAGGTTGCGGGCTCAAAACCTGATTGGCTGCAATCTTCTTCGTGGCGCAAACTAGGGCAGTAAGCTTCTAGGAAGCTTACAAAAACATGTCTTGAGGATGACACTTGGCAGTCTAAGGACATACCAAGTAGGATTGTAGGTTGAAGTTGGCTCCAGTAGAGCCACTACAAGGAGAAGCTTCAGCAAAGCTCTGAAAGTATAAAAACCTGTATCTTGCATGCACTCATTTTAACAGTTCTTGCCTTTGAGACTCCTTATAGAGTTTCCAACCAAAGGTAGACAGTAAAGACCAGCATGCGGACTTCGTGAGGTAGTAAACCAAACGAACCTTAAATGTGGATCCCTCGTTCAAGGGTGATATGTTATCTTGTTTGCAATACCAAGAGCAGTTGGCGGCCTCCCATGTTGGGACCCATTATCTAGATTTTTGTTGTCCGGCGCATTGACAAAGGGTTATGGGCCCACACTTCTGGTTCTAAGGCAGGCTTCCAAGACAGACTAGCGCGTGGTCTTGCAGGGTGCATAGGTACAACAGGGACACGAACATTGGACGGCTCCATCTGCTACATCGGCTTCTTTAGGTAGGGTGTGCGCACGTGGCGGACTAGGTGACGATGAACAGCTTTGTCCATGTTGTAAAATACCCTCAAGCCCCAACGAGATTAAGCTCTACCCCTTTTTAGAAGGTGGTACGACCCCAAGTCCATTCTCTCACGACGGCACCATTGCCTTAGGCGATCATCGGCGGGAGGGTTATGCAACGGAACCAACTGCACCTTTGACAACGGTTGTAGTCAGCAGCATCATCAGCCTCGTCGGCCTCAACGAAGCAAAGCAGCAGTGAAACAAAGAAGACGAGTGACCTCCAAGAAGAAAAGCTTCAAATCAAGCCCGCCTTGAGGCGGGAATGACCAAATTCACGGGGACAGATTTCCCTTGTGGAAATGTCAGTTTGAGATTGTCATGAACGTGTGTGGCTACCTCGACATCCTAAAAGGGACCGAGACAGCACCCGCTGATGCAACAGTGACGACGTATGCGGCTGACCTTGCAACATGGATGATGAAGAAAAACATGGCTCTCGCCATTCTTGTGACATCCATCAATGAGACTCAACACTTCCACATCACAGGATACACGTTGGCTGTCGAGGCCTATGCAAAACTCTCACGCGTGCATCAATTGACCGCCCTAGCAAAAGAACTCTTCATCTTCCAAAGGTTGATGTCAATGAGGGTGAGCAAAGGAGAATCGATGCCCACATTTTTGCAGTCGTTCGACAACGTGCTGCAAGAGGTCCAGCAAATGGAATGGAATATCAACTCCAACATGCGTGCCATGATCCTTTTGATGGCGCTGCCAGAAAGGTGGGGGTCCTTGATCACCGTATTTAGTGTATGGAAGGAAGCATATCTGACCTATGAAGCTGTCGCCAAACACATCCGCAATGAGTCCATGTGACGCAATAGTTAAACATCTTAGCCTATGCCTCTTGCTTCAATGGACAAGGTACAAGATCTCGCTCCATTCAAGGCAATAGCGGAAGCGGTGGCGGTGGAGGGAAAGGGAATGGTGGCGGGAAGAGTCCTAAGAAGCCTGACAACTGTCACAGTTGTGGCAAGGCTGGACAGTGGGCTAGGGAATGCCACAGTCCCAAGAAGAAAGCGGGAACAAAGGTGGGAATGAGAAGAAGGAGCTCACCAACATGATGGTTGGAGGGTTGTCCATGAAGGAGGCAGCAATCCTTAGGCTCGGGGTATCCTCCCTTGACTCGGGCACCAACCACCACTCATCAAATGAGAAGGGTGGATTTGTCTCCATGGCCGAATCTGTCATGCGCATCAAGTGTGCAAATGGCGGCGTCGTCCAAGCCATTGGTGAAGGGGACAAGGTGATCACGTTCAACGTGAACGGTGCGGAGAAGGCGGTCAACATTCAAAGGGAGGTGTACATGTCCTCCTTCACAGCCAACTTGCTGTCAGTCTCACAAATCACCGATGACAACATGACAGCGGTGTTCACCAACAAGGAACCTGTGGCCCTAAAAGATGAGGATATCCAGATTTTGTACACCAAAGATGACCTCATGCTTCAAGTTCCTAGAGTCAGCGGCCTCTACGTACTTCAAACCAAAGTCACCAAGGCGTCAAATGAGGGACTTGCATGTGCCACCAAGACGGTGGCACCGGAGCCAAAGGATGCACTGCCAATGACCGTTGCAACCGCCACATCGACCAAGGACACTGACGCAGAGCTGCTGCACCGCGATTTGGCCACGTGGCCAACAACACGTTGCAGAAGGTGCAAGAGCAAGAGGTAGTCCACGAAATGGAAGGGTGCACCATGAAGCATGGCAAAGGGTGTACATTGTGTAAACCATGCCTCCAAGCAAAGGCAAAGAAGAAGCTATTTGGAAGAGGAGGTCAACGAGCAGAGCATGTCTTGGAATTGATACATAGTGACGTGTGTGGACCATTCCGCATACCGTCTAATGGAGGAAGCAAGTACTTCCTAACCTGCATTGAAGACCACAGCCACATGTTGTGGATCTACTTCCTCAAAACAAAGGGAGAGGTCAAGGAGAAGCTCCTCAAGTTTGTCGTCCTGGTAGAGCGACAAACGTCCAAGAAAGTTAAGATGCTTGGCAGTGACAACGGGGATGAGTACGAGGCATGCAAGCCTTGGCTCAAGCATCATGCCATCCGCCACGAGCAAACCACCCCTTACAGCCCCCAAAGCATCAGCGTGGGCGACAGGATGATCCACACCCTGCTTGGTATGGTGCGAAGCATGCTCTTTGACGCCAAGCTCCCATCTCGCTTTTGGATAGATACAGCAACAACGGCCTGCTACCTCTTAAACCTCACACCAGCAACCGTCTTGCAGAAGCGTGGAAAGGAGCAGGACAAGTAAGTGAAGACCCCACATAAAGCATGGTTGGGAAAGAAACCTAACACATCTCATCTGAAAGTGTTTGGGTCAACTGCATGGGTGAAGATTCAATCAGGAGAAGGTGGAGGCAAGCTTGACGCATGTTCCAAAAAGTGCGTCATGGTTGGGTACGACACGTCACACAAAGCCTATCGGCTTTGGAACCAGGCAGCAGGCAAGCTTGTGAGGAGCTGCAATGTCGTGATTGATGAACGCACCCTTGGAAAGGGAGAGGTGCTGAACCCGATCCTCGCTCCCAAAGCGGGAGAGTGAATAGTATTGCTTGAGTCTGGAGACCAAGCACCCGACAACTAGCTCGCTTTACCAGCAGGTGGTGGGAATGGGAGAGTAGCTGCGGAGGATGATGCAACATCTGACATGGACACAGATACCGAGGATTCCGGGGCTTCCGAGTTTGACATGGGTTCTAACGACTCTTCTGACAATGATGATGAAGAAAACAAACCACCACCTATGGAAGCACCAGCACCAAATCAAGAAGCCGCACCAGCACCCTGGCATAGTTTGCGACCAAAGAAAGCACCTTTGCAGTATGAGGACGATTGGACTGGCCTTAGCTGGTCGTGCATGCCTCAGGGAGAGCCATCCACACTAGCGGAGGCGATGAGTGGCCCGGATGCGGCCAAGTGGAAGGACGCAATGGGCAGCAAGCTCGCGTCTATTACCGAGAACGGCACGCGGGTGCTGGTGGATAGACCCGACAAGGCCCACCTGGTGAGATCCAAGTGGCTCCTCCAAGTGAAGAAGAAGCAAGACGGCAGCATCGACAAGTCCAAGGCAAGGGTAGTGGCTAAGGAGTTCTCTCAACGCCCGTGCTCCGAGTACGATGAAACACTCGTGCCCATCGTGACCTTTGCCTCTATCCTCTCTCTCCTTGCCATTACACCTGTAAAGAACCTGAAGATACACTAGATGAACATCATGATAGCTTTTTTTTATGAGAAGCTCGACAAGGAAGTGCTGATGGAGGTGCTTGAAGGATTCAAAGCTCCCAAGAGCAAGGTGTGCAAGTTGGTAAAAGCACTGTACGGGGTGAAACAGGCCCGAAGAATGTGGTACAAAGAGATGGATGGTTTCATGACTAGTCTCTTTTTACCGCATTACCAGAATGACCCGAGCATGTATGTGCGCGATGATGGGAGAGGGCTGATGCTGGTTGCACTGTATGTGGATGATCTGATCATCAATTTGTCTTCGGTCAAGCTGCTCAATGAGCTGAAGTCTGACCTCAGCAAAAGGTTCAAGATGAAGGACATGGGTCCTCTCGAGTACTACCTCAGGATTGCCATCCACCGCAACAGAGTAGCAGGCACCATCAAACTCAACCAAACTAAATACATCGGTGAGGTACTCAAGCGCTACCACATGGAAGACTGCAAACCTGTCAGCATCCCAATAATGACCAAATCAAAGCTGAAGGTCTCCATTTCACCAAGCAATGAAGCATAACAAAGGGAGATGCAAGACATCCCCTACCAGTCTGCCGTGGGTAGCATCATGTACGCCATGGTAGGGACTCATCCGGACATCTGCTATGCTGTGGGACAAGTGAGCAGATTCGTGGCCAACCCAGAGCCACAACACTGGCAGGCAGTCAAGTGCATCTTATGCTACCTGCAAAATACATGTCACATGAGCCTCGTCCTTGGAGGCCGAGAAGGTACGGACCCCCTCCGCCTGAAGGGCTACTCCTGTTCACATGGTCTGCCCCTTGTCATGAGTGCCGTTGATCATACTCCCTGGTTTGACCACTGAGGAGTGGTAGAACACCTGATCTCACTTTAGATTTGGAATGTTTGAATTTTGCCATGCAGGATCGAGCTTTGAATTGCTCAGTTTGAGTGAGTATTCGGAAAGTTAGCCTAGCCCGAAGTTCGGGTGTTGGGTGAGTGGAATCTGGTACCCGCCATGGGTGGCAGGATAATCCACCGGCAGTGATCCGAGTTTGTCCCCAACGAGCTCCAAATGCACAAGGGGCAAAAAGGAAGTAACCAGAGAGTTTTCCTTGACCAGGCTGAAATTCTCCTTGACTTCTGGGCAAGGAAAGGCGATTCGACAGGTCATCGTTGAAGCGCCTCCCGTTGCCTAGCGTGCAAGGCAAGGTGGGCGGCTCCACCAAGGGTTACTTTGATGGCCATGGCAGGGGCTCTACTACTCCGTTTTGGGCGTGCTTAGATGTGTTGGAAAGCTTAGATCACAGGCTATAAGGATCTGATGTAATCTCACTGTGCTAACTAACAAATCCGTGTTTCAATTCAGTTCTTCTGAATGCAATGTATTCTGTCCACTCACATCCGTGATCCTTGTGCTCCACACTCTTCACCAAAGGTGTCCATTGGCTGGTCCAAACACTGGTAGCATGTATCAGTGAGAGCTAGGCATCCTTGAGGGTGCCTCCACACCCACTAGAGCCAACAAAGAGTTATGGACCCACGTGCCTAGATGGACCCTAGCTCCTAGACTTTCACATTACCGCCGCGCGCCATGGCAACGACCAAGCATAGAGCATTAGAGCCGTGTCCAAGTTTGATGGGAACGACTTCCCTTTGTGGAGGTGGCAGTTTGGAGTCTACATCAATGACAAAGGCCTGCTTGAGCTGGTCAATGGTAAAGAGACTGCCCCTCTGGACATCGCGACGCCGGAGGAAGTGGACAAGTACAAGAAGCGCAACAAGAAGGCGCTTTCTTTGTTGGTGTTAGCGCTAGCTCCTCTGTGGCGTGCACTGATTCAAGGATGCACAGAGGCCGCGGAGGCCTGGAAGAAGCTCTGCACCATCTACCAGTCCTCCAACCTTGCTAATCAGCTCTTCGTCTTCAAGAGGCTCCTCACCCTCGGAGCCAGCAAAGGCGACGTTATCATGGAGATCCTGCAGCAGATCGAGTCCCTCACTACCAAGTACATAGCCACCGGATGGAAGGTCGACCATCAGCTGCAAGCCATGATCCTCCTTCTGGCTTTGCCGGACAGTTGGAGTCCCATGATCACCGTCGTCGGCCGCTAGTCCGCCGATGAGTCTACCAACTTGACAGATCCGAAGTCACGGTGATCGACTCCGGAGCAGGCTGCCACACACAATGCAACTGGACGGCATTTGTCACCTACGGCCCCACCAAGCGGCGCATGACAGTGGCCAACGGCAAAACGGAGTTGGCCGTAGGTGAAGGCAATTTTTGCATTGAGTCAGTGGTGAACGAGAGAATCATTCCGTGCACCATCTATGACGTGCTCCACATGCCCAACTTTGGGGCAAATCTGCTGTCAGTGAGCCGCCTTACTTACAAGGGGTTCGAGGTACTCTTCAACAAGAAAGAGGCCATCATTTGGAAGGAGAGGGATGGCGAGGTGATTGCACGTGGTAAGAGGGAGGAGGACCTGTACCTTCTTTATACCAAGCTTCTTACCGATGCAGCAAGGACCGACGCCGTCAACCTCGTGACAAAGGTTGAAGGAAACTTGGACCTATGCCACCGCCGCCTACGTCATATCGATCCCTCAACTGTGAGGGACATGGCAAAGAATGAAGTGGTGCGGAGTCTTGAGGTCAACGGCCTCGATGTAGCTAAGAATGTCGTGTGCAAGCCGTGCGTGGTCGGCAAGGCGACATGGTAGCCGTTTGATGGGAAAGGGACGCGTGCATCGGCGAAGTTGGAGGTGGTTCACACAAACTTGTGTGAACCATTCGAGAGCTCCATCGGGGGTGCTCACTACTTTGTGACCTTCATCGACGATCATAGCCACAAGCTCTATCTCTACATCATCAAGAGGAAGAGCAACATCCTGATTTGTATGCAGGAGTTTGTGGCTGCAATGGAGCGGCAAATAGGGTTGAAGGTGAAGGCGTTCCAGAGCGACAATGGCGGCGAGTATGAGGGCTGCTCCGTATGGATGAAGAGCAAGGAGATTGCATGCCAGAAAACCACGCCACACTCTCCGCAGCAGAACGGCATCACCGAGAGGGAAAACTACACCATTGTCAACATGGTCCGGTTCATGTTGAGCGATGCCGGCCTTGCTCAGCGGTACTGGGGCAAGGCGACACGGAAAGCGGCGTACATCATGAACCTGACACCGACAAAGCCGCTAAAAGACACATAGTCCAAGGTGTGGAAGTCACCACAAGAAGTGTGGAGCGGGAGGAAGCCAACTGTGGCACACTTTCACACGTTTGGTTGTGTTGCACATGCTGTTGTGTAGGCACATGAGGGGCGGGGAAAGCTGAATTCACGGACTTTCTAGTGCAATTTCGTTGGGTACGAGAGCAGGAGCAAGGCGTACCGGCTCTTCGACCTACGGAGGCAGCAGATCGTGAAGAGTCAAGACATCACGTTCGATGAGGACAGCCATTGGACAGACAAGGATGCGGGTCTCTTCAAGTGAGGGGAGTGGTTGCCACTCTTCGAGGGGGAGACGTCGGAGGACCTACAAGAGGATGATGTCCGAGCGGCTCCAACTGGCGGCAACCATCTGGGGGATGGGGGAGCGGCTGATTTGCATTCAGCCAAGTCGGACAATGAGTCCGAAGCGCCGGCAGCCGTGGAGCTGAAAGAGGAGGCGGGGAGTGAGCCCGCATCTCCACGGACCCCGAGAGAGGGGGAGCAGGCCAGCGTTGCAAGTGGCACCGCGAGAGGACAGCAACAATATTAGTAGCGGCAGCTGTAGTAGCAGCCTCAACAGCAGCAGTCCCGGAAAAGCAGACACAAAAGGAGGATGACAAAGAGGTACGATGCCACGGAGGGCATCTGGACTGGGCTCGCTCGAGTGTTCTTTGCGCAAGAGGAGCCCGAGACTGTCAAGGAGGTGTTACAGCAGAAGGATGGGGCTGAGTGTGATGGAGCAATAAAATCAGAGCTCTCCTCCCACGAAGAGAATGGCACTTGGCTACTGATTGACAGGCCGGAGGACATGAAAATCATCGACTCCAAGTGGAACTTCAAGAAGAAGCTTACCAAGGAGGGGAAGATGGAGTGGTACAAGGCACGCTTGGTTGCGAAGGGGTATGCCCATCGGAAGGGTGAACACTGCAATGAAACCTGCGCACCGGTGGGGAAGTTTGCCTCCATCCGCTCCATCCTCTTGGTGGCGGCGGCACGGGACTACAAAGTCCATCAAATGGATGCAGAAATCGCATTCCTCAACGGCAACCTGGACAAGGAGGTCTACATGGAGGTGCTGGAGGGGGTGGACGTGCAGCCAAGGAAGGTGTGCCGGCTTTGCAAGGCGCTTTACGGGCTGAGGCAAGCGCCACTCATGTGGTACCTGAAAATGGACGGCTTCATGGCCGAGCTTGGCTTCAAGCGCTGCGAGGCAGACCACAGCGTGTACGTGCGGAAGCAGCCGGGATTGCACCAGATCGTGGAATTTATGTGGATGACCTCATCTTTGTGTCATCGGACATGAAGGAATTGGTGAACCTGAAGTGGCAGCTAGGCAGTCGGTTCAAAATGACCGACATGGGCGAGCTCGAGAACTACCTCAGCGTCGCCATCAGGAGGGACCGCAAGGCACGCACGCTGGAGATGGGGCAGGCAAAGTACATGCAAGAGGTACTCCGCCGCTACAACATGGAGGAGTGCAACCCCATCAGCACACCCATGAACACCACATGTGAGCTGAGCTGGATCCTGGGGCCGAGCACGGATGAGGAGAAGGAGGAGATGGCAGGTGTGCCGTACCAGTCTGCGGTGGGGAGCATCATATACGTCATGGTGGCGATGCGGCCCGACCTGGCCTTCGTGGAGGGCCAAGTGAGCCGCTATGTTGCTGACCCCGGGCCGGTGCATTGGCAAGCGGTGAAGCAGAACCTCCGCTATCTCAAGGAGACAAAACAATCATGTCTTGTGTTTTGAGGGGGAGCGCGTGACGACTCCCTCGAGTTGGTCAGCTACTCCGATGCCAACTGGGCTGGTGATGTGGATGACAGAAAATCAACGTCGGGGTACGTGGTTGTGTTTGGCGGTGCAGCAGTTTCATGGGCAAGCTGGAAGCAATACTGTGTGGCACTGTCCAGTACCGAAGCGGAGTACATCGCGGTTGCGGAAGCCGCAAAGGAGGCGGTGTGGCTGCGATGACTGCTAAAGGAGATCAGGTTGCCGCAATCAAAGCCGGCGGTACTCAATGTTGACAACATGAGTGCCATCAGCCTGACCCAGAACCCGGTGCTGCATAGGAGGACCAAGTACATCAAAATCCGGTATCACTACTCGCGAGACTTGGTGGCGAAGGGAGACGCGGCCATTGTGTATTGTGGCACTAAGCGCATGCTCACCAACACCATGACCAAGGCACAACCCAAGGACAGGCATGACGCAAGCTGCATGGAGCTTGGTCTGCGCTGTCAAGTTGAAATGCTACAAGTTCCAAGGACAGGGCATCAAGGCTGCGGTGCAAGGGGGAGATTGTTGACATGGTGTGTCCCTTGCCATGAGTGCCGTTGATCATACTCCCTGTTTTGACCACTGAGGAGTGGTGGAACACTGACTTTAGATTTGGATTTCTCAAAATTTTCCATGCAGGATCAAGCTTTGAATCGCTCAATTTGAGTGAGTATTCAGAAAGTTAGCCTAGCCCGAAGTTCGGGTGTTATGTGGGTGGAATCTGGTACCCGCCATGGGTGGCGGAATAATCCACCGCCAGTGATCCAAGTTCGTCCCCAACAAGCTCCAAATGCACCAGGGCCATAGAGGAAGCAACCAGAGAATTCTCCTTGACCAGGGTGATCTTCTCCTTGACTTCTGGGTGAGGAAAGGTGCTTCAACGGGTCATCATCGACGCGCCTCCCATCGCCTAGCGTGCAAGGCAAGGTGGACAGCTTCACCAAGGGTTACTTTGACGGCCATAACAGGGGCTCTACTGCTCCGTTTTGGGCGTGCTTGGATGTGTTGGAAAGCTCAAATCAGAGGCTATAAGGATCTGATGTAATCTCACTGTGCTAAGTAACAAAAACGTGTTTCAATTAAGTTCTACTGAATGTGACGTATTCTGCCCACTCACATCCGTGATCCTTGTGCTCAAGACTCTTCACCAAAAGTATCCATTGGCTGTCCCAAACACTGGTAGCGTGTATCAGTGACAGCTAGGCATCCTTGAGGGTGCCTACACACCCACTAGGGCCAACAACACCGATGCGGACTGGGGAGGAAATGTTGACAACCGGAAATCCACTCTTGAAAACGTGTGCATCTTGAATAGCGCTGTCATCTCATCGGCCAGCAGGAAGCATCAATGTGTTTCCGTGTCTACGGCTGAGGTAGAGTCTGTTGCTTTGTCTGAGATATGCAAGGAAACTTAGTAGCTGTGCAGCCTGCTTGGAAAACTGACGGTGCCACAGAAGGATGCCACGGTTGTACACGTTGACAACATGAGCGCCATGTCGATGGCTGAACATGAGATCATCTCTCGACGAATGAAGCACATCGACATACGTTACCACTACTCACGTGACCTGGTCATATAAAACATGGTGGACTTGCAGCAATGCAGAACCAACAGCATGCCTGCTGACTACATGACCAAGCCGCTGGAGAGGGACTTGCACTATGCAGGCATTTGTGGATTCGGTATGAGAAGTGCAGCAGAGGAAGGGTGAGACTCAAGGCATCGATGGAGCCCAGTGAGCGACATATGAACACAGGTGCAAGGGAGAGATTTTTTGAAATAGTATGCACCTTTTCCACTGCCTAGCTGGCTAGCTGCACATACAGACAAGGCATGAACTGCTCTATGGAGTACGTCCCACTGAAAGGTGGAGCAAACCAGGGGAAGTTGGACGAAGCAAGAGAAAGGTAGAGCAAGCAAGAGAACGGTGGAGCAAACCAGAGCAAGATAGAGCAAGCCAGAGAAAGGTTGAGCAAGCAAGATGAAGGTGGAACAGCTGGAGAACAGTGGAGCAAGCCAGAGAAAGGAGGAGCAAGCCAAAGAAAGGTGGAGCAAGCCAGAGAAAGGTGGAGCAAGCCATGGAAAGGTGGAGCAAGCCCGAGAAAGGTGTAGCAAGCCAGGGAAAGGTGGAGCAAGCCAGGAAAAGGAGGACGGCATGGAAACGTGGAGCAAGCATGAGAACAATGGAGCAAGCTATAGACTGGTGGAGCAAGCCAGAGAATGGTGGAGCAAGCAAGATAACAGTCGATTAAGACAGAGAAATCGGAGCAAGCCAGAGGAAGGTGGAGCAAGCCTCAGAATAGTGGAGCAAGCCAGAGAGTGGTAGACCAAGCCATAGAACGGCGAAACAGGCCAGAGAAAGGTAGAGAATGCCAGAGAAAGGTGGAGCAAGCCAAAGAAAGGTTTTGCAGGCCACAGAACGGTGGAGCAAGCCAGAGAAAGGTGTAGCAAGTCAGAAAAAGGTGGAGCAAGCCAGAGAAAGGTGGAGCAAACCAAAGAAAAGGGGAGCAAGCCTAAGAGAGGTGGAGCAAACCAGAGAAAGGTGGAGCAAGCCACGGAAAGGTGGAGCAAGCCAGATAAAGGTAGAGCACGCCAAGGAAAGATGGAGCAAGCCAGAGAAAGGTGGTGCAAGTCCCATAAGGGTAGAGCAAGCAAGGGAGAGGTGAAGCAAGCCAGAGAAAGGTGGAGCAAGCCAGGGAAATGTGGAGCAAGCCAGAGGAAAGTGGAGCAAGTCTGAGAACAGTTGAGCAAGCAAGAGACAGGTGGAGCAAGCAAGAGAAAGGTGGAGCAAGCCAGAGAAAGGTGGAGGAATCCAGAAAATGGTGGAGCAAGCCAGAGAATGGTGGAGCAAGCCAGAAAACAGTGGAGCAAGCTAGAGAGAGATGGCGCAAGCTAGAGAAAGGTGGAGCAAGGGAGAGAACGGTGGAGCAAGCCAGAGAGCGGTGGTGTAAGCCAAAGAAAGGTGGAGCAAGCCAGAGAAAGGAGGAGCAAGCCACAGAAAGGAAGAGCAAGCCAAAGAAAATTGGAGCAAGCCAGAGAAAGGTGGAGGAAGTCAGGCAAAGGTGGAGCAAGCCACAGAAAGGAAAAGAAAGCATGAGGAAGGGTGGAGAAAGCCAAAGAAAGGTGGATTAATCCACAGAGAGGCAGAGAAAGCAATGGAAGGTTAGAGCAAGCAAGCGACATGTGTAGTAAGCCAGAGAAAGGTGGAGCAAACCAGGGAAAGGTAAAGCAAGCCAGAGAAAGTTGGAGCGAGCTAGAGAACAGTTGAGCAAGCTAGAGAAAGATAGAGCAAGCCAGAGAAAGATGGAGCAAGCCTGATAAAGGTGGAGCAAGCTTGAGAACAGTGGGACAAGTTAGAGAAAGGAGGAGCAAGCCAAAGAAAGATGGAGCAAGCCAAAGAAAGGTAGAGCAAGCCAGAGAAAGTTGGAGCAAGCCAGGGAAAGGTGGAGCAAGCCAGAAAAAGGTGGAGCAAGCCAAGGAAAGGTGGAGCAAGCCAGGACAAGGAGGAGGACGCCAGGGAAAGGTGGAGCAAGCCAGAGAACGGTGGAGCAAGCAATAGACTAGTGGATCAAGCCAGACAATGGTGGAGGAAGCCAAATAATGGTGGTTCAAGATAGAGAAAATTGGACCAAGCCAGAGAAAGGTGGAGCAAGCCAGAGAAATTTGGAGCAAGCCAGAGAATGGCGGAGCAGGCCAGAGAAAGGTAGAGCATGCCAGAGAAAGGTGGAGCAAGCTAGAGAAAGGTTAAGCAGGCCAGAGAACGGTGGAGCAAGCCAGAAAAAGGTGGAGCAAGCCAGAGAAAGGTGGAGCAAGCCAGAGAAAGGTGGAGCAAACTGAAGAAGGAAGGAGCAAGCCAAAGAAAGGTGGAGAAAGCCAGAGAAAGGTAGAGCAACCCATAGAAAGGTGGAGCAAGCCAGAGAAAGGTGGAGCAAGCCAATGAGAGATGGAGCAAGCCAGAGAAAGGTAGAGCAAGCCCCATAAGGATGGAGCAAGCGAGGGAAAGGTGGAGCAAGCCAGAAAAAGGTAAAGCAAGCCAGATAAAGGTGGAGCAAGCCAGTGAAAGGTGGAGCAAGCCAGAGAAACGTGGAGCAATTCAGAGAACGGTTGAGCAAGTAAAGACATGTGGAGCAAGCCAGAGAAAGGTGCAGCAAGCCAGCGAACGGTAAAGCAAGCCAGAGAAAGGTGGAGCAAGCCAGAGAAAGGTGGAGCAAGCGAGAGAAAAGTGGAGAAAGCCAGAGAAAGGTGGATCAAGCCAAAGAACGGTGGCGCAAGCCTGAGAAAGGTGGAGCAAGCAAAAGAAAGGTGGACCAAGCCAGAGAAAGGAGGAGGAAGCCAGAGAAATGTGGAGCAAGCGAGAGAAAGGTGGAGGAAGCCAGGCAAAGGTGGAGCAAGCCAGAGAAAGGTGGAGAAATCATGAGGAAAGGTGAAGCAAGCCAGAGAAAGGTGGATTAAGCCAAAGAGAGGAAGCGCAAGCCACGGAAGGTTGGAGCAAGCTAGAAACAGGTGGAGCAAGCCAGAGAAAGGCGTAGTAAGATAGAGAACGGTGGAGCAAGCCAGAGAAAGGAAAAGCAAGCAAAAGAAAATTGGAGCAAGCCAGATGAAGGTGGAGCAAGCTTGAGAACAGTGAAGCAAGCCAGAGAAAGGAGGAGCATGCCAGAGAAAGGTGGAGCAAGCCAGAGTAACGTGGAGCAAGCCAGGAAAAGGTGGAGCAAGCCAAAGAAAGGTGGAGCGAGCCAGGAAAAGGAGGAGAATGCCAGGGAAAGGTGGAGCAAGCCAGAGAACGGTGGAGTAAGCCATAGACTGGTGGAGCAAGCCAGAGAGTGGTGGAGCAAGCCATATAACCATGGATTAAGACAGAGAGAATTGGATCAAGCCAGATAACGGTGCAGCAAGCCAGAGAAAGGTGGAGCAAGCCATGGAACGGTGGAGCAGGCCAGAGAACGACAAACCAGGCCACAGAAAGGTGGAGCATGCCAGAGAAAGGTGGAGCAAGCCAGCAAAAGGTTGAGTAGGCCAGAGAACGGTGGAGCAAGCCAGAGAAAGGAGGAGCAAGCTAGAGAAAGGTGGAGCAAGCCAGAGAAAGGTGGAGCAAACCAAAGAAGGGTGGAGAAAGACAAAGAGAGGCAGAGGAAGCCAGAGAAAGGTGGAGCAAGCATGAGACAGGTAGAGCAAGCCAGAGAAAAGTAGAGTAAGCCAGAGAACGGTGGAAAATCCAGAGAATGGTGGACCAAGCCAGAGAACGAAGGAGCAAGCAGGAGAACGGTGGAGGAAGCCATACAAAGGTGGAGCAAGCCAGAGAAAGGTGGAGCAAGCCAGAGAAAGGTAGAGCAAGCCAGAGAAAGATGGAGCAAGTCAGAGAACGGTGGAGCAAGTTAGAGAAATGTGGAGCAAGCCATAAAAGGTAAAGCAAGCCAGAGAAAGGTGGAGAAAGCCAGAGAAAGGTGGAGAAAGCCAGAGAAAGGTGGAGCAAGCCAGAGAAAGGTGGAGGGAGCCAGGCAAAGGTGGAGCAAGCCAGAGGAAGGTAGAGAAAGCATGAGGAAAGTTGGAGCAATTCAAAGAAAGGTGGAGTAAGCCACAGAGAGGCAGAACAAGCTAGGGACGGTTGGAGAAAGCTAGAGACAGGTGGAGCAAGCCAGATAAAGCTGGAGCAAACCAGGGAAAGGTGGAGCTCCTTTTCCTGGCTTGCTCCACCTTTCCCTGGCTTGTTCCTCCTTTCTATGGCTTGCTCCACTGCTCTCTTTATTGCTCTACTATTCTCTGGCTTGCTCCACCTTTCTCTGGCTTGCTCCACCTTTCTGTCGAATGTTCCACCGTTCTCTGGCTTGCTCCACCTTTCTCTGTCTTGCTCCAATGTTATCTGGCTTGCACCACCTTTCTCTGGCTTGTCCCACCTTTCCCTGGCTTGCTCCACCATTCTCTGGCCTGCTCCACCTTTCTCTGGCTTGCTCCACCTTTCCCAAGCTTGCTCCACCTTTCTCTGGCTTGCTCAACCTTCTCTTGCTTGCTCCACCTTCCCCTGGCTTGATCCACATTTTTTTGGCTTGCTCCATCTTTCCCTAGCCTAATCAACCTTTCTCTGGCTTGCTCCACCTTTCTCTGGCTTACTTCACCTGTCCCTGGCTTGCTCCACCTATCGCTGGCTTTCTTTAGCTTTCTCACACTTGCTCCACCTTCATCTGGCTTGCTCCACCTTTCCCTGGCTTGCTCCACCTTTCTCTGGCTTGCTCAGCATTTTTATGGCTTGCTCCAATGTTCTCTGACTTGCTCCACCTTTCTCTGGCTTTCTCCCCCTTTCTGTGGCTTGCTCCACCATTTTCTGACTTTATCCACCTTTCTCGGGCTTGCTCAAGCGTTCTCCGACTTGCTCCATCTTTTTTTTGCTTGCTCCACCGTTCTCTAGCTTGCTCTCCCTGGCTTTCTCCTCCTTTCTCTCACCTGCTAAATCTTTTTCTGGCTTTCTCCACAGTTCTCTGGCTTGCTCCACCATCCTCTGGCTTGCTCAACCGTTCTCTGGATTGCTCTATGCTTCTTGAACTTGCTCCACCGTTCTCTGGCTTGCTCAACCGTTCTCTGTCTTGGTCCCCCATTCTCTAGCTTGCTCCATCGTTCTTTGGCTTGCTCCACCTTTCTCTGGCTTGCTCCAACTTGCTCAGGCTTGGTCCACCTTTCCGTGGCTTGCTCAATCTTGCTCTGGCCTGCTCCACCTTTCCCTGGCCTTCTCCACCTTTCCCTGGCTTCCTCCAACATTCCCTGGCTTGCTCCACCTTTCTTTGGCTTGCTCCACTGTTCCCTGGCTTGTTCCATCATTCTCTTGTGTGCTCCACCTTTCACTAGCTTGCTCCACCTCTCTGTGGCTTGCTCCACCTTTCTCTGGCTTGCTCCACCTTTCTATGGCTTGCTCCACCTTTCCCTGGCTTGCTCCACCTTTCGCTGGGTTGCTCCACCTTTTTTCTGGCTTGCTCCACCGATCTCTGGCTTGCTCCTCCTTTCTCTGGCTTGCTCCACCATTCTCTACCTTGCTCCATCACTCTTTGGCTTGCTCCACCTCTCCCTGGTTTGCTCCACCTTTCTCTCCCTTNTGGCAAAACTCTGGCACAACTCTGGCACAACTCTGGCACAACTCTGGAACAACTCTGGCACAACTCTGGCACAACTCTGGCACAACTCTTGCATAACTCTGGCACAACTCTGGCACTCTCTGACACAACTCTGGCACAACTCTGGCACAACTCTGGCACAACTTTGGCACAACCCTTGCACAACTCTGGCTCAATTCTGACACAACTCTGGCACAACTTTGGCACCTCTGGCACCTCTGTCGCCTCTGGCACAAGACTGGCACAACTCTGAAACAACTATTGCACATCTCTGGCACAAATCTGGTACAACTCTGGTACAACCCTGGCACAACGCCTCCACAACTCTGCCACAACTCTGCCACAACTCTGCCACAACTTTGGCACAACTCTGGCACAACTCTGGAACAACTCTGGCACACCTCTGGCACAACTCTGGCACAACTCTGGCACAACTCTGGTAAAACTCAAGAACAACTCATGCACAACTCTGGCACAACTCAGGCCCAACTCTTGAACAACTCTGGCACAACTCTGTCAGAAATCTGGCACAACTCTGGCATAACTCTGGCACAACTCTGCCACAACTCTGGCACAACTCTTGCACAACTGTTGCACAACTCTTGCACAACTCCTGCAGAACTTTGGCACAACTCTGGAACAACTCTCGCAAAACTCTGGCTTACTTCTAGCACAACTCTGACACAACATTAGCACAAATCTGGCACAACTCTGGTACAACTCTGGCACAACTCTTTCACAACTCTCCCACAATTCTGGCACACCTCTTGCTTAACTCTGGCACAACTTTGGAAAAACTGTGGCACAAACCTGGCACAACTCTAGCACAACTCTGGCACAACTCTGGTACAACTCTGGCACAACTCTGGCACAACTCTAGCACAAATCTGGCATACATCTGGCACAACTTTGGCACAACTATGGCACAAATCTGGCACAAATCTGGCACAACAATTGCACAACTCTGGAACAATTCTGGCACAACTCTGGCACAATGTTGGCAGTACTTTGGCACAACTCAGCCACAACTCTGCCATAACGCTGGCAAAACTCTGGCACAACTCTGGTACAACTCTGCCACAACTCTGTTACAACGATGACAAAACTCTGGCATAACTCTGGCACAACTCTGGAACAACTTTGGCACAACTCTGGCACAACTGTCGCACAATTCTGGCACAACTCTGGCACAACTCTGGCACAACTCTTGCTAAACTATGGCACAACTCTGGCACAACTCTGGCACAACTCGGGTACAACTTTGTCACAACTCTGGCACAACTCTGGCACCACTCTGGCACAGGACTGGTACACCTCTGAAACAACTCTGAAACAAGTCATACACAAATCTGGCACAACTCTGGCACAACTCTGGAACAACTATGGCACAACTCTCGCACAACTGTGGCACAACTCTGGCACAACTCTAGCACACCTTTGGCACAACCCTTGCACAACTCTGGCACAACTCTTGCTCAACTCTAGTACAACTCTGCCACAACTCTGGCACGGCTCTCTCACTGCTCTGGCAAAACTCTGGCACACCTCTGGCACACCTCTGGCACAACACTGGTACAACTCTGGCACAACTCTGGCACAACTCTGGCATAACTCTGGCACAACACTGGTACAACTCTGGCACAACTCTGGCAAAACTCTGGCACAACTCTGGCACAACTCTGGCACAACTCTGGCACAACTCTGGCACAACTCTGGNACTGTTCCCTGGCTTGTTCCATCATTCTCTTGTGTGCTCCACCTTTCACTAGCTTGCTCCACCTCTCTGTGGCTTGCTCCACCTTTCTCTGGCTTGCTCCACCTTTCTATGGCTTGCTCCACCTTTCCCTGGCTTGCTCCACCTTTCGCTGGGTTGCTCCACCTTTTTTCTGGCTTGCTCCACCGATCTCTGGCTTGCTCCTCCTTTCTCTGGCTTGCTCCACCATTCTCTACCTTGCTCCATCACTCTTTGGCTTGCTCCACCTCTCCCTGGTTTGCTCCACCTTTCTCTCCCTTGATCCACCGTTCTCTGGCTTGCTCCATCTTTCTCTGACTTGCTCAACCTTTCTCTAGCTTGCTCCACCTTTCTTTGGCATTCTCCACATTTCTCTGGCTTGCTCTATGCTTCTTTGGCTTTATCTACCGTTCTTTGGCTTGCTCCACTGTTTTCTTGCTTCCTCCACAGTTCTCAGGCTTGCTCCGCCTTTCTGTGGCTTGCTCCACCGTTCTCTCGCTTGCTCCACCGTTCTCTGACTTGTTCTACCTTTCTCTGGCTTGCCCTACCTTTCTCTGCCTTAATCCACCTTTCTCTGGCTTGCTCCACTGTTCTCTGGCTTGCTCTACCGTACTCTGGCTTGCTCCACCATTCTCTAGCTTGCTCCACCTTTCTCTGGATTGCTCCACATTTCCCTGGCTTGCTCAACCTTCCTCTGGCTTGCTCCACTGTTCTCTGGCTCACTCCACCGCTTCTGGCTTGCTCCATCGTTCTCTGGCTTGCTCCACCTTTCCCTGGTTTTCTCCACCTTTCTATGGCTTGCTCCACCGTTCTCTGGATTTTTCCACCATTCTCTGGCTTGCTCCACCTTCCTCTAGCTTGCTTCACCTTTCTCTGGATTGCTCCACCTTTCCCTAGCTTGATCCACCTTTCTCTGGCTTACTCCACCAACCTCTGGCTTGCTCCACCGTTCTCTGGCTTGCTCCACCTTTCTCTGGCTTTTTCCTCTTTTCTCTGGTCGCTCCAGCTTTCTCTGGTTTGCTCCACCTTTTTCTGGCTTGCTCTACCTTTGTGTGGCTTGCTCCACTGTTCTTTGGCTTGCTCCACGTATCTATGGCTTGCTTTCCCATTCTCTGGCCTGTTCCAATTTACTCTAGCTTGCTCCACCTTTCCCTGGCTTGCTCCACCTTTCGCTCGCTTGCTCCACCATTCTCTGGCTAACTCCAACATTTTTTTGGCTTGCTTCACCTTTCTCTGGTTTGCTCCACCATTCTCTGGCTTGCTCAACTTTTCTCTGGCTTGCTCCACGTCTCCCTGGCTTGCTCCACCTTTCTCTGGCTTGCTCCACCTTTCTCTGCTTGCTCCACCTTTCCCTGGATTGCTCCACCTTTGTCTGGATTGCTTTACATTTCCCTGGGTTGCTCGACCTTTCTTTGGCTTGCTCCACCTTTCTCTGGCCTTCTCCACCGTTCTCTTGCTTGCTCCACCTTTCTCTGGCTTGCTCCACTCTTCTCTGGCCTCCTCCACATTTCTCTAGCCTCCTCCACCTTTCCCAGGCTTGATCCACCTTTCTCTTGCTTTCTCAACCTTTCTCTGGCTTGCTCCACCTGTCCCTGGCTTGATCCATCTTTCATTGCCTTACTCCACCTTTCCCAAGGTTGCACTACCTTTCTCTGGCTTACTCCACCTTTCTCTTGTTTGCTCCACCGTACTCGGGCTGCTCTATGTTTTTCTGGATTGCTCCAACTTTCTCTGGCTTCCTCCACCGTTCTCTGGCTTGCTCCAACTTTCTCTGGCTTTCTCCATCTTTCTCTGGCTTGCTCAACCTTTCTCTGGCTTGCTCCTCCTTTATCTGGCTTGCTCCACCTTTCTCTGGCTTGAGCCACCGTTATGTGGCTTGCTCCACTCTTCTCTAGCTTCCTCCACCGTTAGAATAACATGCTCTATTTTTGTCTCGCTTGCTCTACCTTTCCCTGGCTTGCTCCACCTTTCTCTGGCTTGCTCCAACTTTCTCTGGCCTGCTCCACCTTTCCCTGGCTTGCTTCATCTTCCTTTGGCTTGCTGCAACTTTCCCTGGCTTGCTCCAACGTTTTCTGGCTTGCTCCACCTTTCTCCGGCTTTCTCCACCGTTCGCTTGCTTGCTCCACCTTTCTCTTGATTGCTCCACCTTTCTCTTGCTTGATCCACCTTTCTCTGGCTTGCTCCACCGTTCTCTGGATTGCTTCAGCTTTCTCAGGCTTGCTCTACCTTTCCCTGGCCTGCTCTACCTTTCTCTGGCCTGCTCCACATTTCTCTAGCCTCCTCCACCTTTCCCTGGCTTGATCCACCTTTCTCTTGCTTTCTCAACCTTTATCTGGCTTGCTCCACCTTTCCCTGACTTGCTCCATCTTTCTTTGACTTAATCCACCTTTCCCTAGCTTGCTCTACCTTTCTCTGGCTTACTCCACCTTTCTCTGGTTTGCTCCACTGTACTCGGGCTGTTTTATCTTTCTCTAGATTGCGCCAACTTTCTCTGGCTTATCCACCTTTCTCTGGCTTGCTCCAACTTTCTCTGGCTTGCTCCACCGTTATGTGGCTTGCTCCACTCTTCTCTGGTTTCCTCCACCGTTCTCTCACCTGCTCCATTTCTATTTCCCTGGTTTGCTCCACCTTTCTCTGGTATGCTCCACCTTTCTCTGGCTTGCTCCAACTTTCTCTGGCCTGCTCCACCTTTACCTGACTTGCTCCATCTTTCTTTGGCTTGCTCCACCTTTGCCTGGCTTGCTCCAACATTTTCTAGCTTGCTCCAATTTTCTCCGGCTTTCTCCACCGTTCCCTGGCTTGCTCCACCTTTCTCTTGCTTGCTCCACCTTTCTCTCGCTTGCTCCACCTTTCTCTGGATTGCTCCCTCTTTATCTGGCTTGCTCCACCTTTCTCTGGCTTGCTCCAACATTCACTGGTTTGCTCCACAATTCTCTGGCTTGCTCCACCGTTCTCTAGCTTGCTCCACCTTTCTATGGCTCGCTCCACCGTTCTCTAGCTTGCTCCACCGTTCTCTGGCTCCCTCCACCTTTCCCTTGTTTGCTACACCTTTCTCTGGCTTGCTCCACCGTTCTCTAGCTTGCTCCACCTTTCTCTGGATTGCTCCACCTTTCTCAGGCTTGCTTCATCTTTCTCTAGCTTGCTCCGCCGTTCTCTTGCTTACTCCACTTTTCTCTGGCTGGCTCTACCTTTCTCTTGCTTGCTCTACCTTTCCCTGACTTGCTCCACCGTTACTTGGCTTGCTCCAGAATTCTCTGGCTTGCTCCACCTTTCTCTTCCTTGCTTCATCTTTCTCTGGCTTTCTCCACCTTTCCCTACCTTACTCCACCTTTCTCTGGCTTGCTCCACCATTCTCTGGTTTCCTCCCCCGTTCTTTTGCTTGCTCGACCTTTCTCTGGCTTTCTCCACCTTCCTCTGGCTTGCTCCACCGTTCTCTGGCCTGCTCCACTTCTCTCTGGCTTGGTTCAACTTTTGCTGGCTTGCTCCATTTTTTATTGGCTTGTTCCACCTTTCTCTGGCTTGCTCCTCCTTTCCCGGGCTTGCTCCACGTTTCTCTGGCTTGCTCATCCTTTTCCTGGCTTGATCCAATATTTTCTGACTTACTCCACCTTTCTCTGGCTTGCTGCACCATTTTCTGGTTTGCTCAACCTTTCTTTGGCTTGCTCCATCTTTCCCTGGCTTGCTCCACCTTTCTCTGGCTTGCTCCATTTTCTCTGGCTTGCTCCCTCATTCTCTAGCTTCCTCTACCTTTCTCTTGCTTACTCCATCTTTCTCTGGCTTGCTCCACCTTTCTCGGTCTTGCTTTACCGTTCTCAGGCCTTCTCCACCTTTCTCTTGCTTGCTTGACCTTTCTCTGGCTTTATCCACCTTCATCTAGCATGCTTCCTCACACATTCTCTGGTTTGTGCCACCTTTCTCTGGCTTGCTCCAAATTTCCCTGGCTTGCTCTACGTTTCTCCAGCTTGCTCCACCTTTCCCCGGCTTGCTCCACCTTTCTCTGGCTTGCCCCACATTCTCTGGCTTGGTCCACCGTTCTCTGGCTTGCTTCACCTCTATCTGGCTTTCTCCACCTTTCTTTGCCATGCTTGCTCACACATTTTCTGGCATGCTTGCTCACACATTTGCTGGCATGCTTGCTCACACATTAGTTTGCTTTCTCTGGATTTCTCCACTTTTTTCTGGCTTGCTTCACCTTTCCCCGGCTTGCTCCACCTTTGTCTAGCATGTTCCACCTTTCTGTGGCCTGCTCCACGTTTCTCTGGCTTCCTCCACCGCTGACCTAGCTTGGTCCACTGTTTTCTACCTTGTTCCACCTTTTCCTGGTTTACTCCACCTTTCTTTGGCTTGCTCCATCTTTCTGTAGCTTGCTCCACCTTTCCCTAGCTTGCTTCACCTTTCTTTGGCTTGCTCCACCTTTATCTGGCATGCTCCTCCTTTTCCTGGCTTGTTCCACCTTTCCCTGGCTTGCCTCACCTTTCTATGGCTTGCTCCGTCGTTCCTTGGCTTGCTCCACCATTCTTTGGTGTGCTCCACCTTTATCTGGCTTGTTCCACCTTTCCTTGGATTGCTCCACCTTTCTCTGGCTTGCTCCATCTTTCTTTGGCTTGCTCCAACTTTCTTTGGATTGCTCCACTGTTGTCTACCTTGCTCCACCTTTCTCTGGCTTGCTCCACCTTTTTCAGGCTTGCTCCACCTTTCTCTAGCTTTCTCTACCATTCTTTGGATTTCTCCACCGTTATCTGGCTTGATCCACCGTTCTCTGGCTTGATCCACCGTACTATGACTTGCTTCACCATTCTCTGCCTTGATCCACCTTTCTATGGCTTGTTCCACCTGTCTATCGCTTACTCCACCGTTCTCTGGCTTGCTCCACCTTTGTCCGGCTTGCTCCACTTCTCCCTGGCTTGCTCCACCATTATCTTGCTTGCTCCACCTATCCTTGGCTTACTCCACCTTTCTCTGGCTTGCTCTACCTTTCTCTGGCTTACTCCACCTTTCCCTAGCGTACTCCACCATTCTCTTGCTTGCTCTGCCGTTCTCTTGCTTGCTCCACCTTTCTATGGGTTGCTCCACCTTTCTATAGCTTGCTCCACCTTTTTCTGTCATGCTCCACCTTTCTCTGGCTTGCAACACTGTTCTCTGGCTTGTTCAACCGTTTCCGGCTTGCTCCATTGTTCTCTGGCTTGCTCTACCTTTCTCTGGCTTGCTCCCCCTTTCCCCTGCTTGCTCCACCTTTCTCTGGCTTGCTCCGCCTTTCTCTGGCTTGCTCTACCTTTCTCTGGCTTGCTCCACCTTTCCCTGGCTTGCTTCATCTTTCCCTGGCTTGCTCCACCGTTCTCTGGCTTTCACCACCATTCTAAGGCTTGCTTCATCTTTCTTTGGCTTGCTTCACCTTTCTCTGGCTTTCTCCACCTTTCTCTGGCATGCTTACTCGCACATTCGCTGGCATGCTTTCTCACACATTTTCTGGCCTTCTCTGGCTTGCTTCACCTTTACCTGGCTTGCTCCACCTTTCCCTGCCTTGCTCTACCTTTCTCTGGCTTGCTCTACCTTTCTCTGGCTTGCTCCACCTTTCTGTGGCTTGCTTTACCGTTCTCTGCTATGTTCCACCTTTCTCTGGCTTGCGCCACTGATCTCTAGCTTGCTCCACTGTTCTCTGGCTTGTTCCACCTTTCCCTGGTTTGCTACACCTTTCTCTAGCTTGCTCCATCTTTCTATAGCTTGCTCCACCTTTCCCTGGCTTGCTCCACCTTTCTGTGGCTTGCTCCACCTTTCTGTGGCTTGCTCCACCTTTCTCTGGCATGCTCCTCCTTTTTTGTGGCTTGCTCAACCTTCCTCTGGTTTACTCCTTCTTTCCCTGGCTTGCTCCACCTTGCAATGTCTTGTTCGACCTTTCTCAGGCTTGCTCCACCTTTCTCTGGCTTGCTCCACCATTCACTAGCTTGCTCCATCGTTCTCTGACATGCTCCAACTTTCTCTGGCTTACTCCACCTTTCTTAGGCTTGATCCACCGTTCTCTGGCTTGCTCAACTGTTCTTTGGCTTGCTGCACCGTTCTCTGGCTTGCTTCACTGTTCTTTGGCTAGTTTCACCGTTCTCTGCCTTGCTCGACCTTTCTCTGGCTTGCTCCTCCTGTCTCTCGCTTGCTCAACTGTTCTCTGGCTTGATCCACCTTTCTCGGGCTTGCTCCACCTTTCCTTGGCTTGCTCCACCATTCTCAGGCTTGCTCCACCTTTCTCTGGCTTTCTCCACGTTTCCCTGGCTGGCTCCACCTTTCTCTAGCCTTCTCCCCCTTTCTCTGGCTTGCTCCACCTTTCTCTCACGTTTTCTACCGTTCTTTGTCTTGCTCCACTTTTCTCAAGCTTGCCCCACCGTTCTCTGGCTTGCTCCAGTATTTCAATGGCTTGCTCTACCTTTCCCTGGCTTGCTTGACCTTTCTCTGCCTTGCTACACCTTTCTCTGGCTTGCTCGACCTTTATCTGGCTTGTTCAACCTTTCTCTGGCTTTCTTTACCGTTCTATGACTTTCTCCACTTTTCTTTGGCTTGATCCACTGTTCTCTGGCCTGCTCCACTTTTCACTGGCTTGCTCCACCTTTCGCTGGCTTGCTCCACCTTTCCCTGGCTTGCACCAACTTTCTCTGGCCTGACTCACCTTTCCCTGGCTTGCTCCACCTTTCTCTGGCTTCCTCCACCTTTCTCTGGCTTGCTCCAACATTTTCTGGCTTGCTCCACCATTCTCCTGCTTGCTCCACCGTTCTATGGCTTTCTCCACCTTTCTCTGCCTTACTCCACCTTTCCCTGGCTTGCTCCACCTTTCTCTGGCTTGCTCCACCTTTCTCTGGATTACTCCACCCTTCTCTAAATTGCTCCACCTTTCTCTGGCTTACTCCACCTTTCCCTGGTCTGCTCCACCTTTCTCTGGATTGCTCCACCTTTCTCTGGCTTCCTCCACCCTTCTACCGCTTGCTCCACCTTTCTCTTGCGTGCTCCACCCTTCTCTAGCTTTCTCCACATTTCTCCGGCTTGCTCAACCTTTCTCTTGCTTGCTCCACTTTTATCTCGCTTGCTCCACATTTCTCTGGCTTCCTCCACCATTCTCTACCTTGTTCAACTTTTCTCAGGCTTGCTCCACCATTCTCTGGCCTGCTCCACTTTTTTCTGGCTTGTTCCACCTGTAGCTGGCTTGCTCTACATTTCTCTCTCTTGCCCCACCTTTCTCTGGCCTGATTCACCTTTCCCTAGCTTGCTCCACCATTCTCTGGCTTGCTCCACCTTTCTCTGTTTTGCTCCAACATTTTTCTGGATTGCTCCACCTTTCTCTGGCTTACTCTACCTTTCCCTGGCTTGCTTTACCATTATCTGGCTTTCGGGACCGATCTCAGGCTCGCTCCACCTTTCTCTGGCTTGCTCCAGCGTTATCTGGCTTGCTCCACCTTTCTCTAGCTTGTTCCACCTTTGCCTAGATTTGTCCACCTTTTTCTGGCCTGCTCCACCTTTCTCTGGCTTGCTCCAACTTTCTCTGGGTTGCTCCACCTTTCTTTGGATTGCTGCACCGTTCTCTGGCTTGCTCTCGTGATCTTTGGCTTGCTCCACCGTTCTCTGGTTTGCTCTACTATTCTGTTGCTTCCTCCACCTCTCTCTGGCTTGCTCCACCTTTCTCTGACTTGCTCCATCTTTTCCTGGATTGCTCCACCTTTCACTGGCTTGCTCCACCGTTCTTTGGCTTACTCTACCTTTTTCTGGTTTGCTCCACCTTTCTCTGGCTTGCTCCACCTTTTGTTGGCATGCTCGAACTCTCTCAGGCTTGCTCAACCTTTTTCTTGTTTGCTCCACCTCTCCCTGGCTTGCTCCAGTGTTCTCTGGCTTGCACTACCGTTCCTTGACTTGCTCCAACATTCTCTGGCATGCTCCACCTTTCTCTGGCTTTCTCCACCTTTATCTGGCTTGCTCCACCTTTCTATGGCTTGCTCAACCATTTTCTGCATTGCTCCACCTTTTTGTGAATTTCTCCACCTTTCTTTGGCTTGCACCACCTTTCCCTGGCTTGCTCCACCGTTCTCTGAATTATGCCACCTTTCTCTTGCTTGCTCCACCTTTCCCTTGCTTGCTCCACCGTTTTCTGGCTTATTCCACCTTTCTTTGGCTTGCTCCACCTTTCCCTGGCTTGTTCAACTGTTCTCTTGCTTGCTCCACCATTCTTTGGCTTGCTCCACCTTTATATTGCTTGCTCCACCTTTCTCTGGCTTGCTGCACCTTTCTCTGGCCTGCTCCACCGTTCTCTGACTTGCTCCACTTTTCCCTGGCTTGCTCCACCTTTCTTTGGATAACTCCACCTTTTGCTGGCTTGCTCCACCATTCTCTGGCTTGCCCCACCATTCTCTGGCTTGCTCCACCGTTCTCTTGCTTGCTCCGCCTTTCTCTGGCTTGCTCCAACTTTCTGTGGCTTGTTCCATCTTTCCCTAGCTTGCTCTAACTTTCTCTGGATTGCTTCATCGTTCTCGGTCTTGCTCTACCTTTCTCTAGCTTGCTCCATCGTTCTCTAGCTTGCTCCACCTTTTGCTGGCTAACTCCATCGTTCTCTGGCTTACTCCACCTTTCCCTGGATTGCTCAAACTTTCTCTGGCTTGCTCCACCGTTCACTGACTTGCTCCACCTATCTCTGGCTTGCTCCACCTCTATCTGGCTTGCTCCACCTTTCTCTGGCTTGGTCCAACGTGCTCTGGCTTGCTCGACCTTCCTTTGGGTCGCTCCACCTTTCTCTGGGTTGCTCCGCCTTTCCCTGTCTTGCTCCACCTGTATCTGGCTTGCTCCACCTTTCTCTGGCTTGCTCCACCTTTCCCTGGCTTGCTCAACCTTTCTATGGCTTGCTCCAACATTCCCTGGCTTGCTCCACCATTCTCTGGAGTGCTCCACCTTTATCTAGCTTGTTCTACCTTTCCCTGGTTTGCTCCACCTTTCTCTGCCTTGCTCCATCTTTCTCTAGCTTACTCCACCTTTCCTTGGCTTGCTCCACCTTTATAAGGTTTACAACACCTTCCTCTGGCATGATCCTCCTTTTCCGTGCTTGCTCCACGTTTCTCTGGTTCGCTCCACATTTCCCTGGCTTGCTCCACCTCTCTCTGGCTTGCTCCAACGTTCCCTGGCTTGCTCCACCATCTTTAGGCATGCTCCACCACGTGGCTTGCTCCACCTTTCCCTGGCTTGCTCCACCGTTCTCTAGCCTGCTCCAGTTTTCTCTGGCTTGCTCCACCTTTGCATGGCTTGCTCCACCTTTCTCTTGCTTGCCGCACCTTTCTCTGTCCTGCACGGCATTTCCACGGCTTGCTCCACCTTTCTATGGCATGCACCATCTTTCCCTGGCTCACTCCAAGATTTTTTGGTCTGCTCCACCTTTCTCTAGCTTGCTCCACCGTTGACTACCTTGCTCCACCTTTCTCTGGCTTGCTCCACCTTTCCCTGGCTCGCTCCACCTTTCTCTGGCTTGCTGCACATTTCTCTGGATTGCTCCGATTCTGTTTGGCTTGTTCCACATTTCCCTAGTTTACTCCACCTTTCTTTGGCTTGATCCACCTTTCTCTAGCTTGCTCCACAGTCCTCTGGCTTGCTCCAACTTTCTCTGGCTTGTTCCACCTTTTTCTGGCTTGCTCCACCCTTTTCTGGCTTACTCCACAGTTCTCTGGCTTGCTCCACCTTTCTCTGGCTTGCTCCAGCATTCTCTGGCTTGCTTCACGTTTCTCACGCTTGCTCCACCTTTCCTTGGATTGTTTTGCCTTTCTCTGGCCTGCTCTACCTTTCTGTAGCTTGCTCCACCTTGCCCTGGCTTCATCCAACTGTCTCTGGCTTGCTCTTGCTTTCTCTGGCTTACTCCACCTTTCTCTGGCTTGCTCCACCTTTCTCTGGTTTGCTCCAACTTTCTTGAGCTTTCTCTAACTTTCTCTGGCATGTTCCACCATTCTCTGGCTTGCTCCATCTTTTACTGGATCACTCCACCTTTCTCTGGCTTGCTCCACCTTCCTGCGGCTTGCTCCACCTTTATCTAGCTTGCTCCACCTTTCTCTGGCTTGCTCCACTGTTCTGTGGCTTGCTCCACTTTTCTCTGGCTTACTCCACCATTCACTTGCTTGCTCCACTTTTGACTGGCTTGCTCCACCTTTCCCTGTCTTGCTCCAGCTTTCTCTGGCTTGCTCAACCTTTCTCTGGCCTGCTCCACCTTTCCCTGGCTTGCTCCATCTTTCTTTAGCTTGCTCCATCTTTCCCTGGCTTGCTCCAATGATAACTGGCCCGCTCTAACTTTCTCTGGCTTTCTCCACCATTCCCTAGCTTACTCCACCTTTCTCTAGCTTGCTCCACCATTCCCTGGCTTGCTTTCTCCACCTTTCTCTGGCATGCTCCAATTTTCTGTGGCTTGCTCCACCTTTCTCTTGCTTGCTTTTCCTTTCACTAGCTTGCTCCACCTTTCTCTGGCTTGCTCCACCGTTCTCTGGCTTGCTTCACCTTCCTCTGGCTTGATCCACCGTTCTCTAGCGTGCTCCACCGTTCTCTAGCTTGCTCCACCTTTCCCTGGCTTGCTCCACCTTTCTCTGGCTTGCTCCACCGTTCTTTGGCTTGCTCCACCTTTCTCTAGCTTGCTCCACCTTTCTCTGGCTTGCTCCATCTTTCTCTGGTTTGCTCCACAGCTCTTTGGCGTGCTCCACGTTTCTCTGACATGCTCAACCATTCTCTGCCTTGCTCCACCCTTTTCTGGCTTGCTCCATCTTTCTCTGGCTTGCCCTATGCTTCTTTGGCTTGCTCCAGCGTTCTCTGGCTTACACCACCGTTCTCTGGATGGCTCCAACGTTCTCTGGATTTCTCAATCTTTCTCTGGCTTGCTTCACCGTTCTCTTGCTTGCTCCACCGTTCTCCGGCTTTCTCCATCTTTCTCTGGCTTGCTCCACCTTTCTATGGCTTGCTCCACCTTTCCCTTGCTTGCTCCACCTTTCTCTGGCTTGCTCCACCATTCTCTGGCTTGCTCCATCTTTCTCTGGCTTTCTCCACCTTTCTCTGGCTTGCTCCTCCTTCCTTTGGCTTACTCCACCTTTATCTAGTTTGCTCCACCTTTCTCTGGGTTGCTCAACCGTTCTGTGGCTTGCTCCACTTTTATCTGGCTTGCTCCACCATTCTCTGGCTTGCTCTACTTTACTCTGACTTGCTTCACCTTTTCCTGGCTTGGCTTGATCCACCTTTCCCTGGCGTACTCTACTTTTCCCTGGCTTGCTCCATCTTTCCTTGGCTTGCTCAATCTTTCCCTCGCTTGCTCCAACGTTTTCTGGCTTGATCCACCTTTCTCTAGCCTTCTCCACCATTCCCTGGATTTCTCCACCTTTGTATAGCTTTCTCCACCTTTCTATGGCTTGCTCCACCTTTGTCTTGCTTGCTCAAAGCTTTCTGTGGCTTGCTCCACCTTTCTCTTGCTTGCTCCACCTTTCACTGGCTTTCTCGACCTTTCTCTGGCTTGCTCTACCGTTCTATGGCTTGTTGCACCTTTCTCTGGCTAACTCCACCATTCTCTAGCTTGCTCCACCGTTCTCTGGTCTGCTCACCCTCTCCCTGGCTTGCTCCATTTTTCTCTGGCTTGCTCCACCGTTCTTTGGCTTCCTCCACCTTTCTCTGGCTTGCTCCACCTTTCTCTGGATTGCTCCATCCTTCTCTGGTTTGCTCCAACGTTGTTTGGCTTGCTCCACCTTTCTCTGACACCCTCAACCTTTCTCTGGCTTGCTCCACCTTTCTCTGGCTTGCTCCAACTTTCTCTGGCTTACTCCACCTTTCCCTGGCTTGCCCCACCTTTCTCTGGCTTTCTCCAACTTTCTTTGGCTTACTCCATCTTCCTGTGGCTTGCTCCACCATTCTCTGGCTTGCTTCACCATTCTCTGGATTTATCCACCTTCCTCTGTCTTGCTGAACTCTTCTATGGCTTGCTCCAACTTTCCCTGTCTTGCTCCACCTTTCTCTAGCTTGCTCCAGCGTTCTCTTGCTTGTTCCACCGTTTCTGGCTTGCTCCACCGTTCTCTGGCCTGCTCCACCATTATCGTGTTTGCTCCACCTTTCTCTGCCTTGCTGAACCTTTCCCTGGGTTTCTCCACCTTTCCCTAGCTTGCTCCACCTTTCTCTGGCTTGCTTCACCATTCTCTGGCTTGCTCCCGTATTCTCTGGCTTGCACCACCTTTCTCTTGCTTTATCCACCTTTCTCTGTCTTGCTCCACGTTTCTCTGGCTTTTTCCACCTTTATCTGGCTTGCTCCAACTTTCTCTGGCTTGCTCCACTGTCCTCTGGCTTAAACCACTTTGCTCTGGCTTACGCCACCTTTTTCTGCGTGCTCCACCTTTCTCTGGTTTGCTCTACCTTTCTCTGGCCTGCTCCACCTCTCCCTGGCTTGCTCCACCTTTCTTTGGCTTGCTCCTCCTTTCCATGGCTTTCTCCAATGTTTTCTGGCTTACCCCACCTTTCTCTGGCTTGCTCCCATTCTCTGGCTTGCCCTGTCTTTCTCTGTCTTGTTCTGCATTTCCCTGCCTTGCTCCACCTTTCTCTGGCTTGCTCCACCTTTCTCTGGCTTGCTCCACCTTTCTCTTGAATGTTCCACCTTTCTCTGGTTTACTCCACTTTTCCCTGGCTTGCTCAATCTGTTGCTTGCTTACTCCACCTTTCTCTGACTTGCTCCACCATTCTCTGGATTGCTCCACCTTTGTCTGGCTTGCTCCATCTTTCTCTGGCTCGCTCCACCTTTTTCTGGCATGTTCGACTATTCTCAGGCTTGCTCCACCTTTCATTGCCTTGCTCTTGCGTTCTCTGGCTTGCTCAGCCTTTTTCTGGCTTGCTTCACCTTTTTGGATTACTACACCTTTCTCTGGCCTGCTCGACCATTTTCTAGCTTGCATCAAGTTTCCCCGGCTTGATCTACCTTTCTCTGGCTTACTCCACCATTCTCTGGCTTGCTCCACCATTCCTAGGCTGATGGATATGAGAGTGCCAGAAAGTGACAAAAATAGGTTGCTCGATAAAAATCATCTGGCATGACAGTTGCATAGGGGATGTTTTACAGGTTCTAGTGCACTTTACGGAACTGAATTCGGAGTCCGTTTGAGTGAGATATGGATTTCCAAAGTTTGGAGATCATGAGTCGGGTTCAAGTGACGACCTGAGCACTTTGAGCTCAAAAGGGGGCAGGATTATTAGCCAGGACGGCTGAGAGCGGCCTTCAAGGAGAAAAGACGGCTGGAGGAAGTCCAAGAGACTTCAAGGAAGGACTAGTCTACGATTATTAGCCATGCAGGCCATGCGAGACATAATTCTCTTGTGTGACAAGGTGACTGCCGCTCATCCCGCTAGGCTAGGAGTGTGCTAGAGGGTGAGCTTTGACAGAGTGGATCTCAGTGCTCCCTAAGCCAAATGAGGCATATAAGGGCTTGTTAGAAAGCTGTGATGATTTACTTTCTCACTCAAGAGTCGATTCAGACATTCGCGTTCTCTGCAGACCTACATTTGCTTCCGTAATTTCTGCCTGTGCAACCTACAACTCCCTCTCACAAATAGTTGGTCCTGCCTAGGCGGCTCTTAGTGAGCCTGATCACCTCCCTGAGGGCTGCCCCAGTTTCCATCAGTGGTATCAGAGCTAGAACAAGGCTTTGTCTCATCCTTGAGACATTCCTTGCACCCTGTTGTGTGAGAGAACCGTTTGTGGGCTGAACGTTGCACTACCATGGCGACATCCGCTTCTGTGGCGGCCGGCGTCAACATCGCCAAGTTCGAAGGCAAGAACTTCTTCAACTGGAGCAACAACATGAAGATGGTGTTGATGGAGAAGGGTCTCTGGAGCCAGGTGGATGAGAAGGAGCAGGAACCAGCAGAAAGCTCCCTCCCCCCTGTCGAGGCCCGTATCTACCGCGAGAAGCGTGACCGCGCCCTCGCCACCATCTACCTCCACCTCGCCAAACGGCAGCAACTCCTCGTCCGTGGCATCCTCACGCCAAAGGAGGTTTGGAAAAAGCTTGAGTCCACTTATGCTTCCAAGTCAATCCTCATGAATATGCAGCTGCATCGTCGCTTTCACACTGTGAAGATGGATGAGTCCGGATCCATGATTGACTACATCAACATGGTGAAGTCTCTCTCTGACCAGCTTGCTGCGATTGAGGACCCTGTCAAGGAGCGTGTGCTCATGCTAACCATCCTCTCTGGCCTTCNTGGAGGAGAGCTTGCTGTTTGAGGAGGAGCGGCGCAAGGGAGAGGAGGGCGGAAGCGGACTGGACGTCGCTCTCATCACCAACTTTGGTCATGGGGGCGGTGCTACATCAACCAGGAGCAATGGCGGAGGAGGAAAGAAGAAGGGGAACTGCCACTACTGCAAGAAGCCGGGCCATTGGGCGCGCGAATGCCGGAAGAAGAAGGCGGACCTTGCGGCTGGAGTGGGAGCGGGAAAACAGTCGGATGCTTCCGCGAACGCCGCAGACTGGGAGAGTGGATTCGTGACAACCATCCGGGTCCTGCACGTCTCCGACAACACCGCCCTGTTCTGGATCATTGACTCGGGAGCCACGCGGCACATGACGTGTTGCCGGGAGTGGTTCTTCGTCTATACCGTCATCGAGCCTCGTCGGGTGTACATGGGGGACAACCATGTGCAAATGGCGGTTGGGGAGGGTGAGATTGTGTTTTGTGCTTCCGTTGAGGGTAAGCACGTGGAACGTCGTGTGAAGGGGGTGCTCCATGTTCCGGGGCTCGCAGCTAACCTCTTCTCTGTCTCATCTCTCATCTCCAAAGGCATGCAGGTTTGCTTTGAGAATGGTGGCTGCACCATCTCTGCCCGTGCAGGCCGTGTGCTTGCAAAAGCGAATAAGGAGGACGGTCTTTACCGCCTCTACGTGGCATCGGAGAAGGAAGCCGACTCAGCGTTGGCGGCGAGAGAGGGAAAACACGACATCGGCCTGTGGCACCGCCGGCTCGGTCACCTCGGCTTTGGCGCCATCATCTCCATGCAGCAGATGGTCCGCGGCTTGGAGCTCAAGGGGGTGAAGCAGCCTGGTGCATCGGCTTGTGAGAGCT
>SZWC01000100.1:328804-354985 GCA_023375785.1 Penium margaritaceum
ACAGGTTCTAGTGCACTTTACGGAACTGAATTCGGAGTCCGTTTGAGTGAGATATGGATTTCCAAAGTTTGGAGATCATGAGTCGGGTTCAAGTGACGACCTGAGCACTTTGAGCTCAAAAGGGGGCAGGATTATTAGCCAGGACGGCTGAGAGCGGCCTTCAAGGAGAAAAGACGGCTGGAGGAAGTCCAAGAGACTTCAAGGAAGGACCAGTCTACGATTATTAACCATGCAGGCCATGCGAGACATAATTCTCTTGTGTGACAAGGTGACTGCCGCTCATCCCGCTAGGCTAGGAGTGTGCTAGAGGGTGATCTTTGACAGAGTGGATCTCAGTGCTCCCTTAGCCAAATGAGGCATATGAGGGCTTGTTAGAAAGCTTTGATGATGTAATTTCTCACTCAAGAGTCGATTCAGACATTCGCGTTCTCTGCAGACCTACATTTGCTTCCGTAATTTCTGCCTGTGCAACCTACAACTCCCTCTCACAAACAGTTGGTCCTGCCTAGGCGGCTCTTAGTGAGCCTGATCACCTCCCTGAGGGCTGCCCCAGTTTCCATCATAGGCTTGCTCCACCTTTATCTGGCTTGCTCCACCTTACTCTGGTTTACAACACCTTTCTTTGGCTTGCTCCACCTTTCTCTGGCTTGCTCCACCGTTCTGAGACTTGCTCCACCTTTTTCTGGCTTGCTCCACCTTTCTCCCGCTTGCTCCATCTTTCCCTGGCCTGCTCCACCTTTCCCTGGCTTCCTCCACCTTTCTATGGCTTGCTCCACCGTTCCCTAGCTTGCTCCACCATTCTCTGGCGTACTCAACCTTTATCTTGCTTGCTCCACCTTTCCCTGGCTTGCTCCACCTTTCTTTGGCTTGATCCACCGTTCTGTGCATTGCTCTTCCTTTCTCTGGCTTGCTCCACCTTTCTCTGACACCCTCAACTTTTCGTTGGCATGCTCCACCTCTATCTAGTTTGCTCCACCTTTCTCTGGGTTGCTCAACCGTTCTGTGGCTTGCTCCACTTTTATCTGGCTTGCTCCACCATTCTCTGGCTTGCTCAACTTTTCTCTGACTTGCTTCACCTTTCCCTGGCTTGGCTTGATCCACCTTTCTCTGGCGTACTCTACTTTTCCCTGGCTTGCTCCATCTTTCCTGGGCTTGCTCAATCTTTCCCTCGCTTGCTCCAACGTTTTCTGGCTTGATCCACCTTTCTCTAGCTTTCTCCACCATTCCCTGGATTTCTGCACCTTTTTATAGCTTTCTCCACCTTTCTATGGCTTGCTCCACCTTTTTCTTGCTTGCTCAAAGCTTTCTGGGGCTTGCTCCACCTTTCTCTTGCTTGCTCCACCTTTCACTAGCTTTCTCCACCTTTCTCTGACTTGCTCCACCGTTCTATGGCTTGCTGCACCTTTCTCTGGCTAACTCCACCATTCTCTAGCTTGCTCCACCGCTCTCTGGCCTGCTCACCCTCTCCCTGGCTTGCTCCATTTTTCTCTGTCTTGCTCCACCGTTCTTTGGCTTCCTCCACCTTTCTCCGGCTTGCTCCACCTTTCTCTGGATTGCTCCATCCTTCTCTGGTTTGCTACAACATTGTTTGCCTTGCTCTACCTTTCTCTGACACCCTCAACCTTTCTCTGGCTTGCTCCACTTTTCTCTTGCTTGCTCCAACTTTCTCTGGCTTACTCCACCTTTCCCTGGCTTGCCCCACCTTTCTCTCGCTTTCTCCAACTTTCATTGGCTTACTCCATCTTCCTGTGGCTTGCTCCACCATTCTCTGGCTTGCTTCACCATTCTCTGGCTTTCTCCACCTTCCTCTGTCTTGCTGAACTCTTCTATGGCTTGCTCCAACTTTCCCTGTCTTGCTCCACCTTTCTCTAGCTTGCTCCAGCGTTCTCTTGCTCGTTCCACCGTTTCTGGCTTGCTCCACCGTACTCTGGCTTGCTCCACCATTATCGTGCTTGCTCGACCTTTCTCTGCCTTGCTGAACCTTTCCCTGGGTTTCTCCACCTTTCCCTAGCTTGCTCCACCTTTCTCTGGCTTGCTTCACCATTCTCTGGCTTGCTCCCGTATTCTCTGGCTTGCACCACCTTTCTCTTGCTTTATCCACCTTTCTCTGTCTTGCTCCACGTTTCTCTATCTTTCTCCACCTTTATCTGGCTTGCTCCAACTTTCTCTGGCTTGTTCCACTGTCCTCTGGCTTAAACCACTTTGCTCTGGCTTACGCCACCTTTTGCTGTGTGCTCCATCTTTCTCTGGTTTGCTCTACCTTTCTCTGGCCGGCTCCACCTCTCCCTGGCTTGCTCCACCTTTCTCTGGCTTGCTCCTCCTTTCCATGGCTTTCTCCAATGTTTTCAGGCTTACCCCACCTTTCTCTGGCTTGCCCCGTCTTTCTCTGTCTTGTTCCGCATTTCCCTGCCTTGCTCCATCTTTCTCTGGCTTGCTCCACCTTTCTCTGGCTTGCTCCACCTTTCTCTTGAATGCTCCACCTTTCTCTGGTTTACTCCACTTTTCCCTGGCTTGCTCAATCTGTTGCTTCCTTACTCCACCTTTCTCTGGCTTGCTCCACCATTCTCTGGCTTGCTCCACCTCTTTCTGGCTTGCTCCATCTTTCTCTGTCTTGCTCCACCTTTTTCTGGCTTGTGTGACCATTCTCAGGCTTGCTCCACCTTTCATTGCCTTGCTCTTGCGTTCTCTGGCTTGCTCAGCCTTTTTCTGGCTTGCTTCACCTTTTTGGATTGCTACACCTTTCTCTGGCCTGCTCCACCATTTTCTAGCTTGCATCACGTTTCCCTGGCTTGATCTACCTTTCTCTGGCTTGCTCCACCATTCTCTGGCTTGCTTCACCATTCCTAGGCTTGCTCCACCTTTCTCTGGCTTGCTCCACCTTACTCTGGTTTGCAACACCTTTCTTTGGCTTGCTCCACCTTTCTCTGGCTTGCTCCACTGTTCTTACACTTGCTCCACCTTTTTCTGGCTTGCTCCACCTTTCTCCCACTTGCTCCATCTTTCCCTGGCCTGCTCCACCTTTCCCTGGCTTCCTCCACCTTTCTATGGCTTGCTCCACCGTTCCCTAGCTTGCTCCACCATTCTCTGGCGTGGTCAACCTTTATCTTGCTTGCTCCACCTTTCCCTGGCTTGCTCCACCTTTCTCTGGCTTGCTCTACCTTTCTCTGGCTTGCTCCACATTTCTTTGGCTTGATCCACCGTTCTCTGCATTTCTCTTCCTTTCTCTGGCTTGCTCCACCTTTCTCTGACACCCTCAACTTTTTGCTGGCATGCTCCACCTTTCTCTGGCTTGCTCCACCTTTCTCTGGCTTGCTCTACCTTTCTCTGGCTTGCCCTACGTTTCTTTGGCTTGCTACAGCGTTCTCTGGCTTGCTTCACCATTCTTTAGCTTGCTCCACCATTCTCTGGCTTGCTCCACCTTCCTCTGGCTTGCTCCACCTGTCTCTTGCTTGCTCTATCGTTCTCTGGCTTGCTCCACCTTTCCCTGGCTTGCTCCACCCTTCTCTCGCTTTCCGCACCTTTATTTGGCTAACTCCATCTTTCTCTGGCTTGCTTCAACATTCTCTGGCTTGCTCCACCTTTCTCTGGCTTTCTCCACCTTTCTCTGGCTTGCTCCACCTTTCTATGGCTTGCTCCAAATTTCCCAGTCTTGCTTGACCTTTTTCTAGCTTGCTCCACCGTTCTCTTGCTGGTTCCCCTGTTTCTTGCTTGCTCCACCGTTCTCTGGCTTGCTCCACCATTATCTTGCTTGCTCCACCTTTCTCTCCCTTGCTTCACCTTTCTCTGGCTTTCTTCACCTTTCCGTAGCTTGCTCCACCTTTCTCTGGCTCTCTCCAACATTCTCTGGCTTGATCCCACATTCTCCGCCTTGCACAACATCTTCTCGTGCTTTATCCACCTTTCTCTTTCCTTCTCCACCTTTCTCTGGCTTTCTCCACCTTTATCCGGCTTGCTCCACCTTTCTCTGGCTTGCTCCACTGTTCTCTGGCTTGCTCCGCTTTGCTCTGGCTTGCTCCACCTTTTGCTGCATGTTCCACCTTTCTCTGGCTTGCTCTCCCTTTCTCTGGCCTGCTCCACCTCTCCCTGGCTTGCTCCACCTTTCTCTGGCTTGGTCCTCCTTTCAATGGCTTGCTCCAATATTTTCTGGCTTACCCCACCTTTCTCTGGCTTGCTCCCGTTTTCTGGCTTGCCCTATCTTTATCTGGCTTGTTCTACTTTTCCCTGGCTTGCTCCATCTGTTGCTGCCTTGCTTCACCTTTCTCTGGCTTGCTCCACCATTCTCTGGCTTGCTCCACCTTTCTCTGGCTTGCTCCATCTTTCTCTGGCTTGCTCAACCTTTCTCTGCCTTGCTTGACCGTTCTCAGGCTTCCTCCACCTTTCATTGTCTTGCTCTTGCGTTCTCTGGCTTGCTCAACCCTTTTCTGGCTTGCTCCACTTTTTCCTGGATTGCTACACCTTTCTATGGCCTGCTCCACCATTCTCTAGCTTGCATCACGTTTCCCTGGCTTGATCTACCTTTCTCTGGCTTGCTCCACCATTCTCTGGCTTAAACCACCATTCCTAGGCTTGCTCAGCCTTTCTCTGGCTTGCTCCACCTTACTCTGGTTTGCTCCACCTTTCTTTGGCCTGCTCCACCTTTCTCTGGCTTGATCCACCATTCTTACACTTGCTCCGCCTTTTTCTGGCTTGCTCCACCTTTCTCTGGCTTGCTCCACCTTTCCCTGGCTTGTTCCACCTTTCCCTTGCCTGCTCCACCTTTCTCTGGCTTGCTCCACTGTTCCCTGGCTTGCTCCACCATTCTCTGGCGTGCTCCACCTTTATCTTGCTTGCTCCACCTTTCCCTGGCTAGTTCCACCTTTCTCTGAATTGCTTCACATTTCTCTGGCTTGCTCCACCTTCCTTTGGCTTGATCCACCGTCCTCTGCATTGCTCCACCTTTCTCTGATTTGCTCCAGCGTTCTCTGACTTGCTTCACCCTGCTCTTACTTGCTCCACCTTTCTTTGGATTGCTCCACCTTTGTCCAGCTTGCTCCACCTTACCGTGGCTTGCTCCACCTTTCTCTGGCTTGCTCCATCTTTTCCTTCCTTACTCCACCTTTCTCTTGCTTGCTCCATCTTTCTATGGCTTGCTGTAGCTTTCTCTGGCTTGCTTCACCTTTCTCTGGCTTGGTCCACCGTTCGGTGCCTTGCTCCAACTTTCTTTGGCTTGCTCCACCTTTTTCCGGCTTGCTCCACCGTTATCAGACTTGCTCCACCTTTATCTGGCTTGCTCCAACTTTGCCTGGTTTACTCCACCTTTCTCTGGCTTGCTCCACCTTTCTGTGGCTTACTCCATCTTTCTCTGGCTTTTACCATAGTTCTCTGCCTTGCTCCACCTTTCTCTGACTTGCTCCACCGTTATCTAGCTTGCTCCACCGTTCTCTTGCTAGTTCCACCTTTTCCTGCTTTGCTCCACCTTTCTCTGGCTTGCTCCGTCTTTCTTTAGCTTGCTCCACATTTCCCTGGCTTGCTCGACCTTTTCTTGGCTTGCTCCACCTTAATCTGGTATGCTCCTCCTTTTCATGTCTTACTCCACCTTCCTCAGGTTTACTCCACCTTTCTATGGCTTCCTCTAACTCTCTCTGGCTTGCTTCACCTTTCTATGGCTTGATCCAACGTTCTCTGGCTTGCTCCACCTTTCTCTGGCTTGCTCCACCATTTTCTAGCTTGCTCCACCATTCTCTGACTTGCTCCACCTTTCTCTGGCTTGCTTTACCTTTCTCAGGCTTGCTCCACCTTTCTTTGGCTTGCTCTACCATTCTTTGACTTGCTCCACAATTCCCTGGCTTGCTCCACCGTTCTCTGGCTTGCTTCACCAGTCTCTAGCTTGCTTCTCAGTTCTCTACCCTGATCCACCTTTCTCTGGCTTGCTCCACCTGTCTCGCGCTTGCTCCACCGTTCTCTGGCTTGCTCCACCTTTATCTGGCTTGCTCCACCTTTCCCTGGCTTGCTCCACCTTTCTCTAGCATGCTCCACCTTTCTTTGGCTTGCTCCATCGTTCTCTGCCTTTTTCCACCTTTCTCTGGCTTCTTCCACCATTCTCTAGCTTGCTCGAGAGTTCTCTAGCTTGTTCCACCTTTCCCTGGTTAACTCCACCTTTCTCTGACTTGCTCCATTTTTCTGTATCTTGCTCCATCTTTCCCTTGCTTGCTCCACCTTTTTGTGGCTTGCTCCACCTTTCTCTCGCATGCTCTTTCTTTTCCTGGCTTGATCCACCTTTCTCTTGTTTGCTCCACCATCCCTGGCTTGCTCCACCATCTATGCCTTTCTCTGGCATGCTCCACCTTTCTCTGGGTTGCTTCACCTTTGTCTGGCTTTCTCCACCTTTTGCTGCCATGCTTGCTCACACATTGGCTGGCATGCTTGCTCACACATTTGCTGGCTTTCTCTGGCTTGCTCCACCTTTATCTGGCTTGCTGCACCTTTCCCTGGCTTGCTCCACCTTTCTCTAGCTTGCTCCACCTTTCTCTGGCCTGCTCCACCTTTCTCGGGCTTGCTCCACCGTTTTGTGCCTTGTTCCACCTTTCTCTGGCTTCCTCCAACGTTCTCTAGCTTGCTCCACTGTTCTCTAGCTTGTTCCACATTTCCCTTGTTTACTCTACCTTTCTCTGGCTTGCTGCATCTTTCTGTGGCTTGCTCCACCTTTCTCTGGCATGCTCCTCCTTTTCCTGGCTTGCTCCACCGTTCTGTGACTTACTCCACCTTGCTCTGGCTTTCTCCAACTTTCTTTGGCTTGCTCCACCTTTCTCTTGCTTGCTCCTCCGTTCTCTGACTTGCTCCACCTTTCTTTGACTTGCTTCACCTTTCCCTGGCTTGTTCTACCTTTCTTTGGCTTGCTCCGTCATTCCCTGGCTTGCTCCACCATTCTTTGGCGTGCTCCACCTTTATCTGGCTTCTTCCACCTTTCCCTGGCTTGCTCCACCTTCCTCTGGCTTTGCTCCACCTTTCTCTGGTTTGCCCCACCTTTCTCTGGCTTGCTCCACCATTATCTACCTTTCTCCAATTTTCTCTGACTTGCTCCAGTTTTCTCTAGCTTGCTCCACCATTCTTTGGCTTGTTCCACCTTTCCCTGGTTTGCTCCACCTTTCTCTGGCTTGCTCCATCTTTCTCTAGCTCGCTCCACCTTTCCCTGGCTGGCTGCACCTTTCTGTGGCTTGGTCCACCTTTCTCTGGCATGGTCCTCCTTTTCCTGGCTTGCTCCACCTTCCTCTTGTTTGCTCCACCTTTCTCCGGCTTGCTCTACCTCTCTCTGGCTTGCTCCACCTTTTTCTGGATTGCTCCACCTTTGTCTGGCTTGCTCCACCTTTCTCTGGCTTGCTCCACCTTTCTCTAGCTTGCTCCACCATTCTCTGACTTGCTCCACCTTTCTCTGGCTTGCTCCACATTTCTCAGGCTTGTTCCACCTTTCTCTAGCTTTATGTACCGTTCTTTGGCTTGCTCCACCATTCTCTGTCTTGATTCACCGTTCTCTGGCTTGCTCCACCGTTCTCTGGCTTGCTTCACCGTTCTCTGCCTTGCTCCACCTTTCTCTAGCTTGCTTTTCCTGTCTCTCGCTTGCTCCACCGTTCTGTGGCTTGCTCCACCTTTCTCCGCCTTGATCCACCTTTCCCTGGCTTGTTCCACCATTCTCTGGCTTGCTCCACCTTTCCCCGCCTTACTCCACCTTTCTCTGGCTTGCTCCTCCTTACCCTGTCTTGCTCCACCACTCTCTGTCTTGCACCACCGTTCTCTGGCTTGTTCCACCATACCTGGCTTGCTCCACTGTTCTCTGGCTTCCTCCACCTTTCTCTAGCTTGCTCCACCTTTCCCCCGCTTGCTCCACCTTTATCTCGCTTGCTCCACTGTCCTCTGGCTTGTTCCACCATTCTGTGGCTTGATCCACCCTTCTATGGCTTGCTTCACCTTTCTCTGACTTTCTCTACCTTTATCTGGCATGCTTGCTTACACATTTGCTGGATTGCTTCACCTTTCTCTGGCTTGTTCCATCTTTCTCTGGCTTGCTCTACCTTTCTCTGGCTTGCTCCGCCTTCCCCTGGTTTGCTCCAACTTTCTCTGGCTTGCGCCATGGTTCTCTGACTTTCTCCACCATTATATGGTTTGCTCCACCTTTCTCTGGCTTGCTTCACCTTTCTCTAGCTTTCTCCACTTTTCTCTGGCATGCTTGCTCACACATTCGCTGGCATGCTTGCTCACACATTTGCTGGCTTTCTCTGGCTTGCTTCACCTTTATGTGGCTTGCTCCACATTTCCCTGGCTTGCTCCACCTTTCTCTGGCTTGCTCCACCTTTCTCTGGTTTGCTCCACCTTTCTCTGGCTTGCTCCACCGTTCTCTGCCTTGTTCCACCTTTCTCTTGCTTGATCCACCATTCTCTAGCTTGCTCCACTGTTCTCTGGCTTGTTCCACCTCTCCCTGGTTTGCTCCACCTTTCTCTGTCCTGCCCCATCTTTCGATAGCTTGCTCCACCTTTCCCTGGCTTGCTTCACCTTTCTGTGGCTTGCTCCACCTCTCTCTGGCATGCTCCTCCTTCTCTTGGCTTGCTCCACCTTCCTCTGGTTTGCTCCTCCTCTGGCTTGGAATCACTAGTTATCGACTAGCAAGAACAAATATTATCAATAAGTAGTGGCACCGTGTGGCTAACATGTACAATGACCAACCAAATGAGGGGTATGTCATTGACCATGACCAAAGAGTTTCACTATGGGTGGTCAACGTTGACAACTCATAACACGAGTCACAAATGGTTTAAGGGGTGAACAATGGTTCGGGAACACTAGGTATCAAATAGCAAGTACAACGACCTTCTATGAGTAGTGGAAGAGAGTGGCTACCATGCACAATGATAAACCAAAGTAGGCATAGGTCACTGACCATGACCAAAGGATTCCACTATGTGAAGTAAACATTCACAACTCTCCATATGAGTAACAAATGGTCAGAGGGCAAAAACATTTCTTGGAAACACTAGGTATCGACTAGCAAGTACAAAGACCTTCGATAAGCAGTGGCACGGTGTGGCTAGCGTGCATAGTGACCAACCAAAGTATGCATATGTCACTTATCATGACCAACGAATTTCAATATGTGTGGTCAAAGTAGACAACTTCTAAAATGAGACGCAAATGGTCGGAGGGGGAAGAAATTGTTTGGGAACACAAGTTATCAGCTAGTATGTACAACGATCTTCAGTAAGTAGTGGCACGGTGTGGCTTCCATGCACAATTACCAACCAAATTAGGCATAATTTACTGACTATGACCAAAGAATTCACTATGTGTGATCAATGTTAGCAGCTCATAACACGAGTCACAAATGGCCAAAGGGGGGAAAATGGTTTAGAAACACTAGGTATCTTCACTAAGTATCAATGCCTTCATTAAGTAATGGCACAGTGTGGCTACCGTGCACAATAACCAACCAAAGCATGCATATGTCACTTATCATGACCTGAGAATTTCACTTTGTTTGCTCCATGTTAGCAACTCAAAACATGAGTCAAAAATGGTAAGAGGGGGAAACAATGGTTTGGGAATACTAGGTGTCCTCTAGCAAGTGCAAATATCTTGAATAAGTAGTGGCATGGTGTGGCTCCCATGCACAATGACCAACCAACGTAGGCATATGTTATTGACAATGACTAAATAATTTCACTATGGGTGGTCAACGTTCACAACTCATAATACAAGTCAGGAATGGTCAGAGGGGGAAACAATGTTTTGGGACTACTTGTAAGTACAAAGATCTTCGATAATTAGTGGCACACCATTGCTACTATGCACAATGACCAACCAAAGTAGGCATGTGTCACTTATTGTAATGAAAAGAATGTCACTATGATGGGTCAACAATGATAACCCATAACATGAGTCACAAATGGTCAGAGGGAAAAACAATGGTTTAGGAAAACTAGGTGTCGACTAGCAAGTACAAGGACCTTCAATAATCAGTGGCATGGTGTGGCTACCATGCACAATGACCAGAAAAATTAGGCACATGTCACTGATCATAAACAAATAGTTTCACTATGGGTGGTCAACGTTGACAACTTATAACACGAGTCACAAATCTTCAGAGGGAGAAATAATGGTTTGGGAATAATAGTTATTGACTAGCAATTACAATTAAATTCAACAAGTATTGGCATGGTGTGGCTACCATGCACAAAGACCAACCAAAGTAGGCATATGTCACTGATCATGACCAAAGAATTTTACTATGTGTAATTAAAGTTGAAAACTCATAATACAGGTCACTAATGGTCAGAGGGGGAAACAATGGTCTGCAAATTCTAAATATTGACTAGCAAGTACAAATACCTTCAATAAATAGTGGCACAGTGTGGCTACCATGCACATTGACCAACCAAAGGAGGCAGATGTCACTGATAATGACCAAGCTATTTCACTATGTTTGGTCAATGTTGACAACTTAGAAGAACAAGGTACAAATGGCCAGAGGGAGAAACAATGGTCTGAGAATACTAATTATTGACTAGCAAGGTCAAACAACTTCAAAAACTAGTTGCACGTTGTGGCTACCATGCACAGTGACCAGCCAAAGTGTGTGTATGTTACTGACCACGACCAAAGAATTTCACTGTGTGTGGTCAACGTTCACAACCCATAACACGAGTCACAAATGATCAGAGGGGAAAACAATGGTACGCTGTGGTTACCAAACTAGGTATTGTCTAGCAAGTATGAAGACCTTCAATAAGTAATGGCATGGTGTGGCTACCATGCAAAATGACCAGCCAAAGTAGGCATATGTTACTGACTATAACCACAGAATTTCACTTTATGTGGTGAACATTGACCACATAAAGTGAAACCACCATATGCATAACCACCAAAAAAGGTCATAAAACGAGTCACAAATGTTCAGAGGGGGAAACAAGGGTTTAGGAATGCTATTTATCAACTAAAAAATACAAAGACCTTCACTAAGAAGTGGCACGGTGTGGGTATCTTGCACAATGACCAACCAATTAAAGCATGTATCACTGACCATGACCTAAGAACTTCACTATGTGTGGCCTATGTTGACAACTCATAACACAAGTAAAAAATGGTCAAATGGGGAATCAATGGTTTGAAAACACTAGGTATCAACTAGGAAGTACAAATACCTTCAATAAGTTGTGGCACAGTGTAGCTACCATGCACAATGACCAACCAAAGCAGGCATATGTCATCGACCATGACGAAATAACTTCACTATGTGTAGTCAACGTTGACAACTCATAATACAAGTCACAGATGGTCAGAGGGGGGAGAAATGGTTTAAGAATACTGGTTATCAGCTAGCAAGTACAAGACCTTCAGTGAGTAGTGGCACGGTGTGGCTACATGCACAATGACCAACCAAAGTAGGCAATGTCACTGACCATGATCAAAGAAATTCACTATGTGTGGTCATTGTTGACAACTCATAACATGAGTCACAAATGCTCAGTGGGGGAAACAATGATTTGGGAATACTATTTATCATCTAGCAATTACAAAGTCCTTCATAAGTAGTGGCACGGTGTGCCTACCAGGCACAATGTCCAACCAAAGTAGGAATATGTCACTGACCATGACCAAAGAATTTTACTATGTCTGGCCAATGTTGACAACCAATAACACGAGTTACAAATGGTCACAGGGAGAAACAATGATTTGAAATTAATAGTTATCAAAGAGCAACTACAAAGACCTTCAATAATCAATGGCACCGTGTGGCTACCATGCACAATGACCAACCAAAGTTGGCATATGTCAGTGATCATGACCAAAGAATTTCACTATGTCTGGTCAATGTTGACAACTCATAGCAGGAGTCACAAATGGTCAGAGGGGGAAACATTGGTCTGAGAATACTAATTATTTACGAGCAAGTAAAAATACCTTCAATTTGTAATGGCACGGTATGGCTACCATGACCAATCAAAGTAAGTATATTTCACTTACCATGAACAACGAATTTCATTATGTATGGCCAACGTTGAAAACTCATAATACGAGTCACAAGTGGTGAGAGGGGGAAACCATGGTTTGGAAACAGTAGGTATTGTCTAGCCAGTACAAAGACCTTCAATAAGTAATGGCAGGATGAGGCTACCATGCACAATGACCAACCAAAGTAGCCATATGTCACAGACTATGACCACAGAATTTCACTTTATATGGTCAACGTTGACAACTCATAACACACGTCACAAATGGTCAGAGGGGGGAACAATGGTTTGGTAATACTAGTTATCAACTAGCAAGTAAAACGATCTTCCATAATTAGTGGCTGGATTTGGCTACCATACACAATGACCAACTGAGTTAAGCATATGTCACTGACCATGACCAAAGAATTTCACTATGTGTGGCCAATGTTGACAACTGATAACACGAGTCACAAATGGTCAGATGGGGAATCAATGGTTTGGAAACACTAGGGATGAAATAGCAAGTAAAAATACCTTCAATAAGTAGTGGTACGGTGTGGCTACCATGCACAATGACCAACCAAGGTAGGCATATGTCACTGACCATGACCAAATAGTATCACTATGGGGGTGGCAACGTTGACAACTCATAACATGAGTCACAAATGGTCAGAGGGGGAAACAATGGTTTAGGAACACCATTTATCAAGTAATAAGTACAAAGAGCTTCAATAAGTAGTGGCATGGTGTGGCCACCATGCACAAAAAACAACCAATGTAGGCGTATGTCACTGACCATGACCAAAGAATTCCACTACGTGTAGTCAATGTTGACAACTCATACCACAAGTCACATTTGGTCAGAGGGGGAAAACATGGTTTGGAAATACTAGTTATCGACCAGCGAGTAAAAATCCCTTCAATAAGTAGTGGCACAGTGGGGCTACCATGCACGCTGACCATCCAAAGTAGGAATATGCCACTAACCATGACCAGATGATTCTACTATGATGGGTCAACATTGACAACTCAAAACAAGGGTCACAAGTGGTCAGGGGGGGAAACAATGGTTTGAGAATACTAGTTATCAACTAGCTAGTACAAAGACCTTTACTAGGTAGTTGCAAGATGTGGCTACCATGCACAATGACCAACCAAAGTAGGCAAATGTCACAGACCACGACCTTATAATGTCACCATCTGTGGTCAACGTTGAGAACCCATAAAACGAGTCACAAACTGTTTGAGGGGGAAACCATGGCTTGGGAATAATAGTTCTCAACTAGCAAGTACAAAGGTCTTCAGGAAGCACTGGCACGCTATGGCTACCATGCACGATGACCAACCAAGGTAGGCTAGTTCAATTATCATGACAAAGCATTTTCACTGTCTGTGGTCAACGTTGACAACTCATAATACGAGTCACAAATGGTCAAAATGGGAAAAAATTGTTTGGGAATATTAAGTATAAACTAGCACGTACAAAGAACTTTTCAAGAAGTAATGGTACGGTGTGGCTACCATGCACAATAACCAACAGTAGGCATATGTCACTGACCATGACCAAAGAGTTCAACTATGTGTGGCCAATGCTGACAACTCATAACACGAGTCACAAATGGTAAGAGGGACAAACAATGGTTTGGGAACACTAGGTATTGTCTAGCAAGTACAAAGACCTTTAACTAGTGGAGCGGTGTGGTTACCATGCACAATGACCAACCAAAGTAGGCCTATGCCACTTATAATGACCAAACAAATTTCACTATTTGTGGTCAATGTTGACAACTCATAACACGAGTCACAAATGGTCAGAGGGAGAAACAATTGTTTGGGAATAATTTTTATAAACTAGCAAGTACAAATATATTCAAGAAGTAGTGGCCAGTATTGCTACCATGCACAATGACCAACCAAAGTAGACATATGTCACCAACCAATACCAAAAAAAAATTACTAGGTGTGGTCAACGTTGACAACCCATCATACTAGTAACAGATGTTAAGAGGGGAAATAATGGTTTAGGAATACTAGTTATCAACTAGAAAGTACAAATACCTTCAGTTAGTAGTAGCACGGTGTGGCTACCATGCACAATGACCTACCAAAGTGGGCATATGTCACTGAGCATGACCAAAGAATTTCACTATGATGGGTCAACATTGACAACTCATTACACGAGTCACAAATGGTCACAGGAGCAAACAATGGTTTAGGAACACTAGGTATCAACTAGCAAGTACAAATACCTTCAATAGGTAGTGGCACGGTGTGGCTACGATGCACAATTACCTACCAAAGTAGGCACATGTCACTAATCCATAATGATGGGTCAACATTCACAACCCATTATACAATTCACAAATGGTTTGAGGGGGAAAAAATGGGTTGGGAATACTAGTTATCAACTAGCAAGAACAAAGTCCTCTAATAAGTAGTGGCACGGTGTGGCTACCATGCACAATGACCAACTGTATTAGGCATATTCCACTGACCATGACCAAAGACTTTCACTATGTATGGCCAATGTTGACAATTCATAGAAGGATTCACCGATTTCAGAGGAGGAAAAAATGTTTTGGAAATACTAGGTATCAACTAGCAATTAAAAAGATCTTCAACACGTAGTGGCATGGTGTGTCTTCCATGCACAATGACCAGCCAAAGTAGGCATATGTCACTGACTATGACCAAAGAATTTCAATATGATTGGTTAACATTGACAACTCATAACACGAGTCACAAACATCCAGAGGGGCAACAATGGTTTGGGAACACTAGATATCAACTAGAAAGTACAAAGACGTTCATTACGTAGTAGCACGGTGTGGCTACCATGAACAATGACTAACCAAAGCATGCATATGTCACTGATAATGACCAAAGAATTCCACTATGATGGGTCAACCTTCACAGTTCATAATACAAGTCACAAATGATCAGAGGGGTAAACAAAGGTTTGGGAATAATAGTTACCAACTAGCAAGCACAAAGACCTTTAATAAGTAGTGACACTGTGTGGCTACCATGCACAATGACCAACCAAAGTAGGCATACGTCACTGACCATGACCAAAGACTTTCACTATGTGTGGCCAATGTTGACAATTCATAACACGAGTCACAGATTATCAGAGGGGGAAACAATGTTTTCGAACATTAGGTATTAACTAGCAAGTAAAAAGATCTCCAGTACGTAATGGCATGGTGTGGCTACCATGCACAATGACCAACCAAAGTAGGCATGTCATTGATTATGACCAAAGAATTTCACTGTGATGGGTCAACACGGACAACTCATAACACAAGTCACAAATGGTCAGAGGGGAAGTAGTGGTTTGGTAACACTACTTATCAACTAGCAAGTACAAAAAAAATCAATGTTTAGAGGTACGGCATGGCTACCATGCACAATGACAAATCAAAGTGTGCATATATCACTGATCATGACAAAAGCAATCCACTATAATGGGTCAATGTTCACAACTCATAATACAAGTCACAAATGGTTAGAGGGGGGAACAATGGTTTGCAAATTTTAGTGATCTACTAGCAAGTATAATGATCTTTACTAAGCAGTGGCACACTATGGCTCCCATGCACAATGACCAACGAAATTAGGCATATGTCATTGACCATGACCCAAGACTTTCACTATGTGTGGCCAATGTTGACAACTCATAACACGAGTCACAAACGTTCAGAGGGGGGGAAATGGTTTAAAACACTAGGTATCAACTATAACGAGCAAATATCTTCAATAAGTAGTGGCACGGTGTGGCTACCATGCACAATGAACAATGAATATAAGCATATGTCACTGACTATGACCAAAGAATTTCACTATGATGGGTCACGGTTGACAACTCATAACACGAGTCACAAATGGTCAGAGGGGAAACAATGTCTTGGGAACACTAATTATTAACTAGCAAGTAGAAAGACCTTCAATAAGTAGTGGCACGGTGTGGCTACCATGCACAATGACCAACCAAAGTAGGCATCTGACACTTATGATGACCAAACGAATGTCAATGTGCGTGGTCAACATTGACAACTCATAACACGGGTGACAAATGGTCAGAGGGGGAGGAATGGTTTGGGAACACCCGTTATCAAATAGCAAGTACAAAGACCTTCAATAAGTAGTGGCACGGTGTGTCTACCATGCACAACAACCAACCAAATGAGGCGCATGTCACTGACCATGACCACAGAATTCCATTGTGTGTGGTCAACGTTGACAACTCATATTGCGAGTCACAAATTTTCAGAGGGGGAAACAATGGTTTGGAAATACTACGTATTGACTAGAAAGCAAAACAATCTTCAATAAGTAGTGGTATGTTGTTGCTACCATGCACAATGACCAACCAATGTGCATATATCACTGATCATGACCAAAGAATTCCACTATGTGTGGTCAACATGGAAACCCCATAATACGAGTAACAAATGCTCAGAGAGAGGAGTAATGGTTTAGAAACTCTAGTTATCAACTAGCAAGTACAGTGACCTTCAATAAGCAGTGGCACGGTGTGGCTACCATGCAGAATGACCAACCAAAGTATGCATATTTAACTGAGCATGAGCAAAGGATTCACTACCATGGGTCAACGTTCACAACTCATAGTACGAGTCACAAACGGTTAGAGGGGGGGAAAATGATTTGGGAAAACTTGTTCTCAACTGGGAAGTACAAAAACTTTCAGTATGTAGTTGCGTGGTGTGGCTACCATGCACAATGACCAACAAACGTAGGCATATGTCACGTACCATGACCAAAAAGTTCCACTGTGTGTGTTCAGTGTTGAAAGCTCAACATACAAGTCACAAATGGTCAGAGGGAAAAACAATTGTTTAGGAATACTAGTTTTTAACTAGCAAGAACAAAGACCTTCAAAACGTAGTCGCACGATGTGGCTACCATGCACAATGACCAACCAAAGTAGGCATATGCCACTAATCATGATCAAAGAATTTCATTATGTGTGGTCAATGTTGATAGCTCAGAATACAAGTAAAAAATGGTCAAGGGGAAACAATGGTTTGGGAATACTAGTTATCAGCTAGCAATTACAAAGATCTTCAATAAGTAGTGGAACTGTGTGGCTACCATGCACAATGACCAACAAAAGTAGGCATATGTCACTGACCATGACCAAAGAATTTTACGATGGGTGGCCAACGTTGACAAACCATAATACAAGTCACAAATGGTAAGAGGAAGGAACAATGGTTTGGGAATACTGGTTATCAACTAGCAAGTACAAAGACCTTAAATAAGTAGTGGCACAGTGTGGCTACCATGCACAATGACCAACCAAAGTAGGCATATGTCACTGATCATGAACAAAAAAAATTGATTTGTGTGGTCGATGTCGACATATCATAATACAAGTCACAAATGGTCAGAGGGGAAAACAATGGGTTGAGAATACTAGCTATTGACTAGCAAGTACAAAGACCTTAAGTAGTGGCACGGTGTGGCTACCATGCACAATGACCAACCAAAGTATGCATATGTCCCTGACCATGACTTAAGAATTTCACTGTGGGTGGCCAACATTGACATATCATAACACGAGTCACAAATCATCAGAGGGGTAAACAATAGTCAAATAATACTAGTTATCAACTAGCAAGTAAAATACCTTCAATACGTACTGGCACGGTGTGGCTACCATGCGCAATGACCAACCAAACTAGGCATATATCACGGACCATGACATAAGAATGTCATAATGTGTGGTCAACATTGACAACCCATTATACGAGTCACAAATGGTCAAAGGGAGAAACAATGATGTGGGAATACTTTTTATTGACTGGCAAGTACAACAATCTTCAATAAGTAGTGGCACGGTGTGGCTATCATACACAATTACCAGCAAACGTAGGCATATGTCACTACCCATGACCGAATTGCAAGATGTGTGGTCAACGTTGACAACTCATAATGCAAGTCACAAATGGTGAGAACAGGAAACAATGGTTCGGGAATACTAGTTTTTTACTAGCAAGTATTAAGGCCTTCGATCAGTAGTGGCACGGTGTGGCTACCATGCACAATGACCAACCAAAGTAGGCATATGTCACTGATCATGGCCAAAGAATTCCACTATGTGTGGGCAATGTTGACAACTCATAACACAAATCACAAATGGTCGAGAGGGGGAAACAATGGCTTGGGAACACTATGTACCAACTAGCAAGTGCAAAGACCTTCAATAAATAGTGGTACGGTGTGGTTACCATGCATAGTGACCAACCAAATTAGGTGTATGTCACTGACCATGATTGAAAAAGGTGTGGTCAACGTTGACAACGCGTAACACAAGTCATAAATGGTAAGAGGGGGAGACAATGGTTTGGGAATACTAGTAATCAACTAGCAAGTACAAATATCTTCAATAATTGGTGGCACGGTGTGGCTACCATGCATAATTACCAACCAAAGAAGGCATATGGCACTGACTATGAGCAAGAATTTCACAATGATGGGTGAACGTTCACAACTCATAATACAAGTCACAAATGGTCAGAGGGGGAAACAATGGTTAGAAAGCACTAGCTATCGTCTAGCAAGTATAAACACCTTCAAGTAGTGGTGCAGTGTGGCTAGCATGCACAATGACCAGCCAAAATGGGCATATGTCACTGGCCATAACCAAAGAATTTCACTATGAGGGGTCAATGTTCACAACTCATGATTCGAGTCACAAATGGTCAAAGGGGGGGAAATGGTTTGGGAATACTAGGTACTGAATAGAAAGTACAAAATACCTCCAATAAGTAGTGACACGGTGTGGCTACCATGCACAATGACCAAACAAAGAAGGCATATGTCACTTATCCTGACGAAACGTATTTCACTATGTGTGGTCAACGTTGACAACTCATAACACGAGTCAAAAATGGTTATAGGGGCAAAACAATGGTTTAGAAACACTATGTGTCAAGTAGCAAGTAGAAAGATCTTCAATCACAGTGGCACGGTGTGGCTATCGTGAACAACAACCAACCAAAGGAGAAATATGTCACTGACCATGAGCAAAATATTTCACTACGTGTGGTCAATGTTGACAACCCATAACACAAGTCACAAATGCTAAGAGGAGGAAACAATGGTTTGGGGGAACTAGCTATCGTCTAACATGTACAGAGACCTTCAATAAGTAGTGACACGCTGTGGATACCATGCATAATGATCAACTAAAGTAAGCATATGCCACTGACAATGACGAACGAGGTCCACTATGCGTGGTTAATGTTAACAACCCATAACATGAGTCACATATGGTCAGAGAGGGAACCAATGGTTTGGGAACACTAGGTATCATACATCAAGTACAAAGACCTTTAATAAGTAGTAGCACAGTTTGGCTACCATGCACAACAACTGACCAAAGTAGGCATATGTTACTTTTCATGACCAAGGAGTTTTATTATGTGTGGTCAACGTTAACAACCCATATTACGAGTCACAAATGGTAAAGGGGGGGAATCTATTTGAAGACACTAGTGATCAAATAGCGAGTACAGCAATCTTCACTACGTAGTGGCACGGATTGGCCACCATGCACAATGACCAACCAAAGTATGCATATGTCACTGACCATGACCAATGAATTTCACTTTATGTGGTGAACATTGACAACTCATAATACGAGTCATAAATGGTTAGAGGGGGGAAACAATAGTTTGGGAATACGAGGTATCATCTAGCACGTACAAAGACCTTCTATATGTAGTGGCACGGTGTGGCTGCCATGCACAATGACCAACCAAATTAGTCACTTCCCATGACCAAAAAAAATCATTGTGTGTGGTAAACGTCGACAACTCATAACACGAGTCACAAATGGTCAGAGGGGGAAACAATGGTTTGGGAACACTAGGTATCGACTAGCAAGTACAAAGACCTTCAATAAGTACTGGCATGCTGTGGCTACCATGCACAATGACAAACCAAAGTAGGCATATGTCACTGACCATGACCAAAGAATTTCACTATGTGTAGCCAACGTTGACAATCCACAATACAAGTCACAAATGGTAAGCGGGAGAAACAATGGTTTGGAAATCTAGGTATCGTCTAGCAAGTACTAAGACCTTCAATAAGGAGTGGCACGGTGTGGCTACCATGCACAATGATCAACCAAAGTAGGCATATGGCATTTACAATGACAAAAAAATTCACTGTGTTTGGTCAGCGTTCACAACCCACAACACAAGTCACAAATGGTCAGAAGGGGAAACAATGGTTTGGGATATGCGTTATTTTATGTACGGCATTGTCATATGCGTCATTTTCTGTGCGACATTGTCATATGCGTTATTTTGTGTTCGAAATTGGCATATCAGCTATATAGTTCCAAAAACTGGGTATATGATGACCGGACCTAACTAGTTATCAACTAGCAAGTACAAAGACTTTCAGTAAGTAGTGGCACGTTGTGGCTACCAAGCGAAATGACCAACAAAAGGAGGCATATGTCACTGAACATGACCAGAAGAGTTTTACTCTATGTGATCAATGTTGACAACTCATAACACGAGTCAGAAATGGTCGGAGAAGGAAACAATTATTTGAAAACACTAGTTATCAAATAGTAAGTACAAAGACCTTCAATAAGTAGTGGCACAGTGTGGCTACCATGCACAATGACCAACAAAGTAGGCATATGTCACTGACTATGACCAAAGAATTTTACTGTATGTGGTCAATGCTGACAACTCATAACAGAAGTCTGAAATGGTCTGAGGAGGGAACAATGGTTTGGGAATACTAGTTATCAATTAGCAATTACAAAGATGTTCAATAAGTAGTGGCACAGTGGGACCACCATGCACAATGACAAACCAAAGTAGGCATATGAAATTGACCAATCCCAAAGAGTTTCACTATGTATAGCCAATGTTGACAACTCATAATACGAGTCACACATGGTCAGAGGGGAAACCAATAGTTTGGGAATACTTGTTCTTGTCTAGGAAGGACAAAGATGTTCAATAAGTAGTGGCACAATGACCAACCAAAGTAGGCATATGTCACTTACCATGACCAACGTGTTTCACAATAGCCACACTGTGCCACTACGTCTTGAAGATCTTTGTACTTGCTAGTCAACAACAAGAAGTCCTGAATCATTACTTCCCGTATAGTGGGTTGTGAAAGTAGAACACCCATAGTGAAGTTCTTTGGTCATGGTCAGTAGCATATGCCTACTTTGTTGGTCATTGTGCATGGTAGCCACCCCGTGCCAGTATTTTTTAAAGTTCTTTGTACTTGGTACTTGATAATCATTATTTCCAGACCATTGTTTCCCCCTCTTACCTTGCACAATGACCAACAAATTAAGGCATGTATCACTGACCAAGACCTAAGAACTTCACTATGTGTGGCCTATGTTGACAACTCATAACACGAGTCAAAAATTGTCAGATGGGGAATCAATGGTTTGAAAATACTAGGTATCAACTAGCAAGTACAAATACCTTCAATAAGTAGTGGCACGGTGTAGCTACCATGCACACTGACCAACCAAAGTAGGCATATGTCATTGACCAAGACGAAACAACTTCACTATGGGTGGTCAACGTTGACAACTCATAACATGAGTCACAAATGCTCAGTTGGGGAAACAATGGTTTGGGAATACTATTCATCATCTAGCAATTACAAAGTCCTTCATAGGTAGTGGCACGGTGTGCCTACCATGCACAATGTTCAACCAAAGTAGGAATATGTCACTGACCATGACCAAAGAATTTTACTATGTCTGGCCAACGTTGACAACCCATAATACGAGTCACAAATGGTCATAGGGAGAAACAATGATTTGGGAATAATAGTTATCAAAGAGAAACTACAAAGACCTTCAATAATTAATGGCACGGTGTGGCTACCATGCACAATGACCAACCAAAGTTGGCATATGTCAGTGATCATGACCAAAGAATTTCACTATGTGTGGTCAATGTTGACAACTCATAGTAGGAGTCACAAATGGTCAGAGGGGGAAACACTGGTCTGAGAATACTAATTATTGAATAGCAAGTACAAATACCTTCAATAAGTAATGGCATGGTATGGCTACCATGCACAATGACCAATCAAAGTAGGCATATTTCACTTACCATGAACAACGAATTCCATGATGTATGGCCAACGTTGAAAACTCATAATACGAGTCACAAGTGGTGAGAGGGGGAAACAATGGTTTGGAAACAGTAGGTATCGTCTAGCCAGTACAAAGACCTTCAATAAGTAATGGCAGGATGTGGCTACCATGCACAGTGACCAATCAAAGTAGGCATATGTCACTGACTATGACCAAAGAATTTCACTTTATATGGTCAACGTTGACAACTCATAATACACGTCACAAATGGTCAGAGGGGGAAACAATGGTTTGGGAATACTAGTTATCAACTAGCAAGTACAAAGACCTTCCATAATTAGTGGCTGGATGTGGCTACCATGCACAATGACCAACCACATTCGGCATGTGTCACTGACCATGACCAAAGAATTTCACCATGTATGGCCAAAGTTGACAACTGATAACAAGAGTCACAAATGGTTAGAGGGGAATCAATGGTTTGGAGACACTAGTTATAAAATAGCAAGTACAAAGACCTTCAATAAGTAGTGGCACGGTGTGGCTACCATGCACAATGACCAACCAAAGTAGGAATATGTCAGTGACCATGACCAGAGAATCTCACTATGGGTGGTCAACGTTGACAACTCATACAACAAGTGACAAATGGTCAGACGGAGAAACAATGGTTTGATTTTAATAGTTATGAACTGGAAAGTACAAAGGTATTTCATAAGTAGTGGCACGGTGTGGCTACCATGCAGAATGACCAACCAAATGAGGCATATGTCACTGATAATAACCAAATAATTGCTCTATGATGGGTCAACATTCACAACTCATAACACGAGTCAAAAAGGGTCTTAGGGGGAAACAATGGTTTGGAAACACTAGTTATTGACAAGGAAATACAAAAATTCAATAAGTAGTGGCACGGTGTGGCTACCATGCACAATGACCAACCAAAGTAGGCATATGCCACTAACCATGACTAAAGGATTTCAGTTTGTGTGGTCAACATTGACAACTCATAACACGAGTCACAAATGGTCAGAGGGAGAAAAAATGGTTTGGGAATAATAGTTATATATTAGTAAGTACAAAGACCTTCAATAAGTAGTGGTACGGTATGGATACGATGCACAATGAATGACCAAAGTAGGCATATGTCACTGACTATGACGAAATAAATTCACTTTATATGGTCAACGTAGATAACTCATAATCGGAGTCACAAATGGTCAGAGGGAGAAACATTGGCTTAGAAATACTAGTTACAATCTTGCAAGTACAAAGATCTTCTCTACGTAGTGGCACGACGAGGCTACCATGCACAATGACCAACCAAAGTAGGCACATGTCACTTATCATGACCAAAGAGTTTCACTATGTGTGGTCAATGTTGACAACTCATAACACGAGTCACAATGGTCAGAGGGGGAAACAATGGTTTGGGAATACTAGTGATTGACTAGAAAGTACAAAGACCTTCAATGAGTAGTGGCACGCTGTGGCTACCATGCACAATGACCAACCAAATTAGGCGTGTCACTGACCATGACCAACGAATTCCACTGTGTGTGGTCAGCATTGATAACTCATAACACGAGTCACAAATGGTCAGAGGTGGAAACAAATTTTCGGGGATACTAGTGATCGACTAGCAAGTACAAATACCTTCAATAAGTAGTGGCACAGTGTGGCTACCATGCATAATGACCAACCAAAGTAGGCATATGTCACTGACCATGACCGGAGAATTTCACTACGTGTGGTCAACGTTCCCAAGTCACAACACGAATCACAAATGGTCAGAGGGGGAAGCAATGGTTTGAAAACACTAGTTATCAACCAGCAAGTACAAAGACATTCAATACGTAGTGGCACAGCGTACCTAACATGCACAATGACCAACCAAATTAGGCGTATGTCACTGACCATGACCAAAGAGTTTGACTGTGTGTGGTCATCGTTGACAACTCATAATACGAGTCACAAAGAGTCAGAGGGGGAAACAAGGGTTTGGATACACTAGGTATCGACTAGCAAGTAGAAAGACCTTCAACAAGTAGTGGCACGCTGTGGCTACCATGCACAATGACCAACCAATGTAGGCATATATCACTGACCATAACCAACTAATTCCACTATGTGTGGTAAACGTGGATAACCCATAACACGAGTCACAAATGGTCAGAGGGAGAAACAATGGTGTGGAAACAATAGTTATCAACTAGCAAGTACAAAGTCCTTTATATAAGTAGTGGAACGGTTTGGCTACCATGCACAATGACCATCCAAAGAAGGCATATATCACTGACCATGATCAAAGAATTTCAATATGATGGGTCAAATTTCACAACTCATAATACGGGTCACAAATGGTCAGAGGGGGAAACAATGGCTTGGCAACACTAGTTATCAACTAGCAACTAAAATGACCTTCTATAAGTAGTTGCATGGTGTGGCTACCATGCACAATGACCAACCAAAGCAGGCATATGTCACTTACCATGACCAAAGAAATTCACTATGTGTGGTCAGCGTTGACATCTCATTTTGCAAGTCACAAATGGATCACAGGGGAAAACAATGGTTTGAGAATACTAGTTATTGAATAGCAAGTACAAAGACCTTCAATATGAAGCAATACAGTTTGGCTACCATGCACAATGACCAACCAAGGTAGTGTTGGCCTGAGGGTGAGTGTGCACCCTGGAGGGTCCCTAGCAATGGCTGGTTCACACCACCAACTGTTTTTGGAGAGACTGAAACTGTGGAGGCAACTGGTTCCAAGGATGGCAAAATCTGGTCAGAGAGTGAGGCAATAGTTTTGTCCTCAATTGGATGGGAATTAACACTTTTTTCAAGGCTCACATGCAGTGGCATTTTATAGCCACTGATCTAAGCTTTCCAGAACACCAAAGTATGCCAGGTTTGGAGCTTCCTAGCAGATTCTATGGCTTCTAGAGTGCTCCTTGGTAGGCTGTCCTTTTCCTACCTAGGAAGGCATCCCTTCCCTCCTCTAGAAGCTTCTGCCCCTTCCTAGATTCCTCAGCTTGCTTCTAGTAGGAGGGAAGGTGTCCAGAAGACCAAGACACCTCTAGATGCCTTGTAGGACAAGTCAGCCCTTCTAGAAGGTGTGCCACCTTCCTGGACCCTCACCTGGCCTTCTAGAAACGTAAAGAGGAACTATAGAGGTTGAGCTAGCTTCCTGGCATCTATTTTCCACCTCCCTTGAGGCAAGGCATAACTTCATCTTGTGGGACTTGAACCCGCGCCCCTGCCTCTAGAGGTGGACACCATGAACCACTAAGCCACTAAGGCTTGTCTTTTTGGTGTTCCTTTTTGGAGTCACTCCTGCCATGGTGAGGAGCATTACTCCAACAATCTCCCCCTTGCGCATCACCCATGGCAGTTGTCCATGCTTAATCTGCAACTCAGGAGCCTTTCTCCTCATGCGAGGCGAGCTTACATTTTATTGCTCCCTCCCAATCAGCCCCATCCTTCTTGTGCAGTGCCACCTTCACGCTCCTCTTGCGTGAAGAAGACTTGTGCGAACCCTGTCCATATGCCCTTGTCGGCATCGTACCTTTTTGTCCTTCTTCGCACACGGTTGCTCGTGCGGGGCTGTTGAGGCGGTTGTTCTTGCTTCTGTCCCCTTTTGGCGCCATCCTCTCCAAGCGCCTGCTCCCCCTCTCTTGGAGACCTTGGAGACATCGGTCGACTCCCCGCCTCCACGTCCATCTCCGGTGCTTCGGATTCTTCATCTGAACTGGCCGCAACAAATTCTGCCGGTCGCCCATCCATCGGACGATCCTCTCCGGCTGGTGCTGCTGCGAGGACGTCACCCTCATTCACGTCCTCCGGCGTCTCCCCCTCAAGGAGTGGCATCCACTCCCCCCTCTTGGAGAGACCTGCCTCCTTGTCTGTCCAACGGCTTTTCTCGTCAAATGTGACATCGCCACTCCGCACAATCTGCTGCCTCCTTGGGTCAAAGAGCCGATACGCCTTGCTTCCGCTCTCATATCCAAGGAAAATACACCGACGGGTACGCGGGTCCAGCTTGCTCCGTCCCTCACGTGCCTGCACCATTGCATGTGCAACACAACCAAA
>SZWC01000100.1:376059-426995 GCA_023375785.1 Penium margaritaceum
GGGGGGGGGGGGGGGGGGGGGGGGGGGAGGCAATGGTTTGGAAACACTAGTTATCGACTAGCAAGTACAAATATCTTCATGAATTAGTGGCACCATGTGGCTACCATGCACAATGATCAACCAAAGTATGCATATGTCACTGACTATGACTAAAGAAGTTTACTATGTGTGGCCAAGGTTGACAACCTACAATGCAAGTCAGAAATGGTCAGAGGGGGAAACAATGGTTTGGGAATACTAGTGATCAACTAGGAAGTACAAAGACCTTCAATCAGTAGTGGCACGGTGTGCCTACCATGCACAATGACGAACCAAATTGGGCGTATGTCACTAACCATGACCAAAGAATTTCACTATGGGTGGTCAACGTTGACAACTCATAACACGAGTCACAAATGGTTATAGGGGTACGTAATGATTCGGGAACACTAGGTATCGACTTGCAAGTACAACAACCTTCTATGAGTAGTGGCAGTGTGGCCACCTTGCACAATGACCAACCAAATTACGCATAGGTCACTGACCATGACCAAAGAATTCCACTATGTGTGGTCAACGTTGACAACTCTCAACATGAGTCACAAATGGTCAGAAGGAAAAACAATGATTTGGAAACACTAGGTATCGACTAGCAAGTACAAAGACCTTCGATTAGTTGTGGCATGGTGTGGCTACCGTGCATTGACCAACCAAAGTAGGCATATGTCACTTATCATTACCAAAGAATTTCACTATGTGTGGTCAACGTTGACAGCTTATAACACAAGACACAAATGGTAAGAGGGAGAGGCAATGGTTCGGGAACAATAGTTATCAGCTAGCACTTACAATGATTTTCAGTAAGTAGTGGCACGGTTTGGCTTCCATGCACAATGACCAACCAAATTAGGCGTAATTCCCTGACTATAACCAAAGCATTCACTATCTGTGGTCAACATTGACAACTCATAACAAGAGACAAAAATGGCCAAAGGGGGGGAAATGGTTTGGAAACACTAGGTATCATCTAGCAAGAACAAAGACCTTCAATAAGTAATGGCACAGTGTGACTACCATGCACAATAACCAACCAAAGCAGGCATATGCCACTTATCATGACCAGAGAATTTCACTATGTTTGGTCAATTTTAACAACTCACAACATGAGTCAAAAATGGTAAGAGGGGGGAAACAATGGTTTGGGAATACTAGGTGTTGTCTAGAAAGTACAAAGATCTTGAATAAGTAGTGGCATGGTGTGTCTACCATGCACAATGACCAACCAAAGTAGGCATATGTTATTGACCATGATCAAAGAATTTCACTATGGGTGGTCAACGTTCACAAGTCATAATAAAAGTCACGAATGATCAGAGGGGGAAACAATGTTTTGGGAATACAAGTAAGTACAAAGATCTTCAATAAGTATTGGCACACCGTTACTACTATGCACAATGAATAACCAAAGTAGGCATGTGTCATTTATCATGATTCAAAGAATTTCACTATGAGGGGTCAACATTGAAAACCCATAACATGAGTCACAAATGGTCAGATGGACAAATAATGGGTTAGGAAAGATAGGTATGCACTAGCAAGTACGAGGGCCTTCAATAATTAGTGGCATGGTATGGCTACCATGCACAATGACCAACAAAAGTAGGCAGATGTCACTGACCTTGACCAAATAATTTCACTATGGGTGGTCAACATTGACAACTTATAACGCGAGTCACAAATGGTCAAAGGGAGAAATAATGGTTTGGGAATACTACTTATTAACTAGCAAGTACAAAGACCTTCTATAAGTACTGGCATGGTATGGCTACCATGCACAATGACAAACTAAAGTAGGCATAAGTCACTGATTATGACCAAATAATTTCACTACGTGTGACTAAAGTTGACAACTCATAATACAGGTCATTAATGGTAAGAGGGGAAAACAATGGTCTGAGAATACTAAATCTTGACTAGCAAGTACTAAAACCTTCAATAAATAGTGCCACGATGTGGCTACCATGCACAATGACCAACCAAGGTAGGCATATGTCACTGATCATGACCAAGCTATATCACTATGTGTGGTCAATGTTGACAACTTATAATACAAGGCACAAATGGCCAAAGGGGGAAACAATGGTCTGAGAATACTATTTATTGACTAGCAAGTACAAAGAACTTGCAAAAAAAGTGGCACATTGTGGCTACCATGCACAATGACCAACCAAATTATGCATATGTTACTGACCACGACCAAAGAACTTCACCGTGTGTGGTCAACATTCAAACCCCATAACACGAGTCAGAAATGATAAGAGGGGAAACCAATGGTACGGTGTGGTTACCAAACTAGGTATCGTCTAGCAAGTATGGAGAACTTCAATAAGTAGTGGCACGGTGTGGTTACCATGCACAATAAAAAACCAAAGTAGGCATATGTTTCTGAATACAACCGCAGTATTTCACTTTATGTGGTCCAAAGCTGACCACATAAAGTGAAACCACCATCTGTATAACCATAAAAGGTCATAAAATGAGTCACAAATGGTCAGAGGGGGCAACAATGGTTTGGGAATGCTATTTATAAACTAAAAAATACAAAGACCTTCAATAAGAAATGGCACGGTGTTGCTACCTTGCACAATGACCAACCGATTCAGTCATATATCACTGACCATGACCTAAGAACTTCACTGTGTGGCCAATGTTGACAACTCATAACATGAGTCACAAATGGTCAGATGAGGAATCAATGGTTTGAAAATACTATGTATCAACTAGCAAGTACAAATACCTTCAATAAGTAGTGGCATGGTGTAGCTACCATGTACACTGACCAACCAAAGTAGGCATATGTCATTGACCATGACGAAATAACTTCACTATGGCAGGGCATAAATGGGAGCAAACTATGCCATATTTGCCTCATTCAAATGGCGTGGCAGAGCGGGCAAATCCAACGCTGCTGAACATGGTATGGACCATGTTGGTGGATGCGGAATTGCCGCGAAGCTTCTGGGTGGAAGTTGTGCGTACGGCGAGCTACACCATCAACCTCACTCTTACAGCAGTGCTGAAGAGGAGGAGCGGCTGGAAGACGCCGCAGGAGGTTTGGAGCGGGTGCAAGCCAAGCGTAGCACACCTGAAAGTGTTCGGGTGCAAGCTTCACGCGATGGTGCAGGCTCCGCAAAGGCGCGACAACAAGCTGGAGCCGCGGGCAAATTCGTATCTCTTCCTTGGCTATGAGAGCGTGCATAAGGCATACAGGCTCTACGACATGCGCGAGGAGGAGGTAATCCGCAGCCAAGACATGGAGTTCAATGAGTAGCAGAGCTACATCAGCAGCAACGACGTGGGTGTGGTGGACTCCCCAAAGACGGGAAAGTGGTTCCAGCTCCTTGACTACGAGAAGGAACCGGTGAACGCCGCAGTTGAGGATGCAGCATCAGAGCGCGAAGGTGCATCAGCGGTGGTAGCCGACGTGAAGGACTTTGATGATGATCAAGCTGATAAGGAGATCCACCGGAAGGATCCAACGGATGAGGCACTCAGGGTGCCAAGGCGCGCACTCCCGGCAGAATGTGCATCGGGCGTAGGTGGGAAATCCACCGGCCGTGCCGGTCGCTCAGGTGATGTTTCGCCATAGCGGGAGAGATTCTTGGGGAGGCGTCCGGTTGTTGATTCACCGGAGTGTACTGAGTCAAAGGAATCACAGCAGAGCGACGATGTGCCGCCAAAAGTACCGCGCCATGGCGAGAGGCAGCGAAAAGCGGGAGAGCGCTTCAACACAAGCACCGGTCGATGGATCGGCATGACGCGGTGCATGCTGACTGCATCAACGGAGCCGAGTATCGTACAAGAGGCACTTGCACGGCCCGAAGGGGATCAATGGGATGCAGCCATCAAATCGGAGCTGGCGTCCATCATGGAAAACGACACGTGGGAGCTGGTTGACAGGCCGAAAGATGCCAAGGTCATCGGCTCAAAGTGAGTCTTCAAGACCAAGTTCATAAAGGAAGGTGTGGTTAACAAATACAAGGCACGGCTGGTGACAAAGGGATACGTATAGCGTAAGGGCGAGCACTACGATGAGACGCTCGCTCACGTTGCCAAGTTCACAAGCATCCGGGCAATCCTTGAGTGGCGGCCGCGAAGGACATGGAGCTCCACCAAATGGACGTAAAGACGGCCTTCTTCAACGGCATCATAGACAAAGAGATGTACATGGAGGTGCCGGAGGGGGTGGAGGCACCGGATGGCAAGGTGTGTAAGCTTCGGAAGTCCTTGTACGGGCTAAGATAATCACCTAGGTGCTGGTACCAACAGATGGACAGCTTCATGGCACAACTCGGCTTCAAGCGCTGTGAGGCGGATCACAGCATGTATGTACGGCGCAACAAAGAACTCCATCAGATCGTTGCATTCTACGTGGACGACCTGATTTTTTGCTCAATGGAACTGTCGAGCCTACAGCGGCTGAAAGAGCAGCTGAGCAGCAGATTCTAGATGTCGAACATGGGGGAGCTGGAGTACTACCTCAGGGTGAGCATCACGCGAAACCGGAGGACGCGCATGCTTCAGCTGGGACAAGCCAAATACGTGGCCGAGGTGCCAATGCGGTACAACATGGAGGACTGCAAACCAGTTGGCAGTCTGGTCTCCATGACCTATGAACTGAGTATAGTAATGGTGCCACAAACAAAAGAAGAGCGGGAGGATATGGCAGGAGTGTCCTACCAATCAGCGGTGGGTAGCCTCATGTATGCCATGGTGGCGACTCGACCAGACCTGGCCTATGTGGTGGGCCAAGTGAGCAGGTATGTGGCCGATCCAAGGCCACTACACTGGCAGGCGGTCAAGCGCATCCTCCGCTACTTGCAGGCAACGCAGCATGCGCGCATGAGGTTCGACAACAAGGGGCGGGCGGACCCTTTGTGTGTTGTCTGCTACACGGACGCAGACTACGCTGGCGAGGTGGACAAGCGGATGTCCACATCCGGCTACATGTTCTTCCTCCCTGGTGCAGCGGTCTCGTGGTACAGCAGAAAGCACGACTGCATTGCCACCTCCACAATGGAAGCAGAGTACATCGCGCTCGCCGAGGCGGTCAAGGAGGCGGTGTGGCTCCGCAAGTTGCTGGGGGAGTTGGGCGTGCCGCAGCATGAGCCTACGGTGGTGCAAGAGGACAACACTGGCTCAATCTCGCTGACCAACAACCTGACGCAGCACAGGAGGATGAAGCATATTTGCGTGCGTTATCACTACGCATGGGACATGGTTGAAAAGGGGTAAGTGGTGCTGCAGCACTGCAGCACGCACAACATGCTTGCGGATTGCTGGACCAAAGCGCAACCCATCAACAGGCACGCATTGAGCGTGGCCGGACTTGGGATGACCAGCTATGATGGGCTCGAGGGCGTAGCGGAAGATGAGTAAGAGCAAGCAAGAGCAGCAGACATGGCAGGTGCAAGAGGGAGAATGTTGAAGATTGCCCCTTTGCATGCCCAAGTGCGGTGCCGGGAGGAGCCAACGAGCCGCCAGAGAGAGGAAATTCCTTGTCGACAAATCTGGCGACTTGATGGTTGCTTGGATCCTAAAATGAAGGATTGCCCCTAAAATTTGACGAGTTGCTGAATCCGGTGGAAGTTGTTTCACTGGAATCGGACTTGTAACGAGGGAGATATGGTCTTCCAAAACTGGGGTGTGCGCGGCGGCTCTGAGAGCCGGCCGCGGTTCGATTTCCAGTGAACAATTGACCGAAACGAGTAATAAAATGCCATCTGGGGATTTTGCTCTGGAACATCTGCCGAGGCGTCCGGTGGATGATCCGCCGGATTTCAGGAGTGCAGTTTGTTACTGGATGATCCGCCGAAACTCAGAAGTACAGTTTGTTACTCAGGGACAGTCTAAATTCCGACTGGAGGTCCGCAAAGAGGTTTCGACCCACATCAATCCCCATTACCAAACTCGATGATTAAGTCATCAAAACAGACCCCAAAGGCGTGAGGGGCGCCGCCACTACGCGTAGAGACATCTGACCCTCCAAAATGGCATTTTGATGGGTCCTTGATGTGTCAGGGCGCCTCGGCGGGCGACGTGGTGCGCGCCGCCGACTGAGCGGCTGATTTGGGGTGCTGCGCTTTGGCTGACGTAGCGGGAGCTACAGTGATCCGAACCGCGCACGGTGTGGTGCGTTGGAGAGCTCATGACTAGCCCTACAAATGTTGAGATGATTTCCATGTTCAAAAACTAATTCAGAATTGGGTTATTCCCTTCGCAAATGTGACTGTCTCACATTTGTCTTCAACTGCCAGAAACATAGCATGAGGTGACCAGAAAGCTCATGCTTAGACTCAGAACCACCCGCACAAAACATAGCCTTGAGCACTGAAGACCCTTTGGGCCACATTGGAACTGCACCCCGGTTTCTGACATCTTCATAGTCTGGAATGGGGCGATGTGGCGAGCAAAGGTGTTCGTATTGTCCAGTGAGGAGTTGCACCATGTTGTACTGGTTGATCGGGGTTTGGTGTGCCAGGATGAGCACTTGGTGTTCCCAACCAGTGACACTACTTCCATCTTTCGCAAGTACATCACACGTCTCCCAGGATATAGCCATGTGCAGAGGTGAGAGAACGGGTGTGGAGAAAAGGAAGGCACTGCCACTGTGCCAATCACAGGAGAGGCTCTGCCACAGCTGATCTTCTATGTCCTTGTAGGACGGCTAAGAAGCTTCCTTGTCCAAGGTCAGGTCCTATGGAGTGACGGCTTGTTCCGCTCGTTGGCTTGAGCGATGAGCAGAAGGGTGAGCGGTGTCTGATACACCGGAAGCGGAGTCTTGGAGTTGCAACTTCGACTTGGCCTGAGATGAGGGATGAATAGAGACTGTTGCGAGGAGAGGGAGTAGGTGCTGCTGCTGGAGGTGTTGAGGAGGAAGTGTTGCTGTTGCGAGACTGAAACTAGTGGGTGCAAGGGTGGAGCTTTGTGCCAAGCGGAGAACGATGCGGAGGCAGAGGAGCAGAAGATCACAGAGTGAACGTAGGGGCAAAACCATGTGTGCTGCAGAACGACATGGAAGGTTTGGCGTGGGTGCAGATTGTTGCAAAATGGGCGATGCAACCGGGCAGATCCGTGTGCCGAGCAGATGAAAGTGGATGATGGTGGAGGAGCGATTGATGGCAGAGTAGGCGCAGGGGCAAAACCACGTGCGCTGCAAACTAGGGGAATAGAATGTGGCAAGGGGAAGGCGAAAGCCAACGCGCCGCGAGAAATCTGTTGCTGGAGTGAGTACAGGCTGCTATGAAGTGGACAGCTAGCTCGTGCAGATCCTTTGCTGGCCACAGATGCGGATGATTGCTGATGAGAAGGCACAAACTGATGACAACGAAGTGGGCACGGGGGCAAACCCACATGTGCTGCGGAAGTTTCAACGTGGGCGTAGATTGTCACAAAACAAGTGATGTGAATGGGCGGATCCTTGTGCCGAGCGGAGAGCAATGCGGAGAGCGGAGGAACGATTGATGATTGAGTGGGCACAGGGGCAGAACCAAGTATGCTACGAGGCAAAGCTGATTATGATGAGGATGAACTTGATGCGAAGACGGCTTATTGAGGCAGGGGAAGCTGAGACAAGGCTGATGCCAGGATGGACTGAAGGAAATGATGAATGCAAGCGGAAGATGAAGAGAACGTGCGGAAACTGTTGGCGAAGAGGATGAGGAGGATGACGATGATGCAGCGAGAGCAATGGAGAAGCGATGGCAATAGCTAGATACTGGAGCGATAAAGGAGGCAGAGGACGATGAAGGAAGCAGCAGTGGATGCGGGCGAGGCAACCAGTTCCTCGGTTCTCAGGAGAGTGACGGCTTGTTCCCCAGTTGGCCCGAGACCAACGGGTAGGAAGACAGGTGGTGTCCGATATCCTGACAACAAGAGGAAGTCGGCTGAATCAAGGCAAGTTGTGAGGTAGGCAGTGATGCCGGTCCGTGGATCAGGAGAGTGGTGGCTTGTTCTCCATTTGGCCCGAGACCAACGGGTAGGAAGACTGGAGGTGTCCGATATCCTGGTGGCAGAAGGCAAACTGCTGTTGCTGACGGCGAGTAGAGGCGGTGCGAGAGGACGGCTTGAGACAATGAGTGTGCGAGAGCTGAGGTAGATAAGGCGGATGGAACAGATGAGGCTGATGAAGAGGATGAGGAAGGCAGAGATTCTTGCGGAGGTTGAGATGATGGGGAGCAGCAGGTGGCGGACGGTAGGAAACTTCAAGGAAGATGACGGCAGATGGCGGCTCGAGAGCTGCTTGCGGCTGTTTCTAACGACCAGTCACCAATTGTCGGCCGCGGGTGCGGGATGGGCGCAGGGCTTTCTCAGGATGACGAGACGTTTCTTCAGCGCAAGGAGCACTTCAAGTGGTACTGCTGATGTCAGCTACAGGCAAAGCGGAGAGGCGCAAAGTGGCGATGGCAGCGACAGAGGAATGCAGATCAGAGAAGAAAAGTAATGGCAGTGGTAGAGGGATGACTGGGTCACGGGGCACCAGGTGATGTTGCCTGATTCTTTGATACCATGTCAAAAGAATGCAAGCGTGAGGACGGCAATAGCAGAAGCAAGCAGAAGCAACGGAAGGTACACAACTGCTTCACTACAATGACAGAAGCAGAAAGGTATAAGCGGTTCCAAGGAGCTAGTCGTAGAGCTTGAGGAAGGTCAAGGTACCGAGGATGCGAGGTAGATAGAAGCTAGTGAGAGAGAGCAAGGGCGAAGTGAGTGATGGGTTGGAAGGTGCTTGAGCGAAGGAGCAAGAGTGACGGAGTGAAGAGCTGTAAGGTGAGAGTAGTTGGCAAAGTCAGGGTGGGCGAGGTGCAAGCAGAGCGAAGAAACAACGGCAAAGCCGTGGAACCAAAAGGGAGCAAGATGAGTAGAACTCTTCTGCTTAACAGCGAGGGAATGAACATCCTCAGTACATATGGACAAAACAGGACAAAAGTTCCTATGCAACGGCTACTTCTCGCTAGCCGAATGCGGGTGACACATGTCACTTTATTAGGGGATCTCTTGACCATTTGGTCTCGACGGGTAGTCTTCCGAGAGTTGTTGGTCAAGTTGGTTTGGCCAAGAACCTCAACCTTTATTGAGAGCTCAGATAATTTCCGAGGGGTCTGCCTTGTCAGATTCTAATTCCAACAACATATGCTTTCTCTGGCTTGCTCCACCTTTCTTCATCCAACTTTCTCTGGCTTGATCCACCTTTCTCTGGCTTGCTCCTCCTTTCCCTGGCTTGCTCCACCGTTCTCTGGCTTGCTCCACATTTCTCAAGCTCACTCCACCGTTCTCTTACTTGCTCCACCTTTCTCTGGCTTGCTCCACCTTCCTCTTGCTTGCTCCACCTTTCTCTGGCTTGCTCCACCGTTCTCTGGCTTGCTCCACCTTTGTCTGGCTTTCTCCAGTGTTCTTTGGCTTGCTCCACCTTTCTCTGGCTTGCTCCACCTTTCCCTGGATTACTCCACGTTTCTCTGGCCAGCTCTACCTTTCTCTGGCTTGCTCCACCTTTCCCTCTCTTGCTCCACCTTTCTCTAGAAGGCACAACTTTTCTCTGGCTTACTCCACCTTTCTCTGGCTTGCTCCACCTTTCTCTGGCTTGCTCCACATTTCCATGGCTTGCTCCACCTTTCTCTGGTTAGCTCCACCTTTCTCTGGCTTGCTCCACCTTTCTCTAGCTTGCTCCAACTTTCTCTAGCCTACTCCACCTTTCTCTGGCTTGCTCCACCGTTCTGTGGCTTGCTCCACCTTTCTCTGGGTTGCTCCACCTTTCCCTGGCTTGGTCCACCTTTCTCTGTCTTCCTGCACCTTTCTCTGGCTTCCTCCACCTTTCCCAAGCTTGCTCCACATTTCTATGGCTTGCTCCACCGTTCCCTGGCTTGTTCCACTATTCTCTGGCTTGCTCCACCTTTTTCTGGCTTCCTCTACCTTTCCCTTGCTTGCTCCACCTTTTTCTTGCTTGCTCCACCTGCCTCTGGCTTGCTCCTCCTTTCTCTGGCTTGCTCCACCTTTATCTGGCTTGATCCACCTTTCTCTGGCTTGCTCCACCTTTTGCTGGCTTGCTCCACCTTTCTCTAGCGAGCTCCACCATGCTCTGGCTTGCGCCACCTTTCTCTAGCTTGCTCCACCATTCTCTAGCTTGCTCCACCTTTCTTTGGCTTGCTCCACCTTTGCCTGGTTTGCTCCACCTTTCTCTGGCTTGCTCCACCTTTCTCTTGCTTGCTCCACCTTTCCCTGGCTTGCTCCACCTTCTCTCTGGCTTGCTCCACCGTTCTCTAGCTTGCTCCCCCTTTCTCTGACTTGCTCCACCTTTCTCTCGCTTGCTCCAACTTTCTCTAGCCTACTCCACCTTTCTCTGGCTTGCTCCACCTTTCTCTTGCTTGCTCCACCTTTCCCTGGCTTGCTCCACCTTCTCTCTGGCTTGCTCCACCTTTCTTTGGCTTGCTCCACCGTTCTCTGAATTGCTCCACCTTTCTCTAGCTTGCTCCACCTTTCCCTGACTTGCTCCACCTTTCCCTAGCTTGCTCCACCTTTCTCTGGCCTGCTGCACCGTTCTCTGGCTTGTCCAAACGTTTCATGCTTGCTCCAACATTCTCTAGCTTGCTCCCCCCTTTATCTTGTTAAAAGTGCCACTGCCATGGATGCCGTTTGCCGTTTTCCTGGTTCGACCAACGGGGAGTGGTTGGATGTCTTATCTGATTGCAGATTTGAACTCCTTACGTTTTGCCATGCAGGTTTGAGCTTTCAGTTGCTCGATTTGGTTGAGAATTCAGAAAGTTAGCCCCATCCGAAGTTCGGGTGATAGGTGGGTGGAATCTGGGTTCCGTCATTGGTGACGGATTAATTCCACCACCAGTGATCCGAGCTCGACTTCAATGAGCTCCAAGGGCACATGGGCCATGAACAAAAGGGATGTGGATGGTCTTCCGGACCAGGGCGAGCTTCCCCCCACGTTGGGATGACAGGAAGGGCGCTTCGACAGGCCACCGTTGAAGCGCCTCCCGTCATTCCCGTTCGTGGGTATGGTGGGCGGCTCGGCTCCACCATGGCTTACTCTAACGGCCGTAGTAGGGGCTCTACTGCTCCGTTTTGGGCATGCTTGGATGCGTTGGAAAGCTTGGATCACAGGCTATAAGAATCTGATATAATCTCACCAAAATAACTAACCATTGATGATTCTCAGCCTTTCTCAGTTTCCACAATCTGTATTCTGCCTGAATTCTGCTCACTTGGTGTTGTGGCGACCCAAAGCACACACCTCCCTTGGAAGTCTCTTTGCACTAAGCAGCCGTGGACACTCAGGCAGTTCAGGGAACGCCAGGACAGCATTCTTGACAAAGGGTTATGGGCCCACAGCTCTGACCGGCCTACTAAGACGTTCACGGCTTCCGCAAACGCACGGGAGTGTCGCTCTGGGCGACTTCGCCGTTGCACGTTGAGACTGTACATTGCAGAAGTTCAACATGGCGCAGAAGACAGAGTCCTCGTCCATCCAAAAGTACATGGGTGGCCCAGGCTTTGGGCTGTGGCGGTGGCATTTTGAGATCTACCTCGTGCACAAGGGACTGCTGGAGCTCATGAAGGGCACGGAGGTTCAAGATGCGAGCGCAACGAACGAGGAGAAGACGGCTTTCACGAGAAAGAACACAGAGGCGCTAATGCTCCTATTGTCGGCGCTGCATGAATCTCAGTGGGGCTATATCCATGGCTGCGAGCTGGCAGCCGACTCATGGAAGAAGCTCTGCTCCATCCACCAATCAACATCCCTAGCCAACAAGATCTTCGCAATGAAGCGACTCTTGACGGTGAGGATCGAGGAGGGTGAGGACGTCATTTCAGCCATGCAACAGATCGAGTCTCTTGCCTCACAATGCAATGATGTGGGGTGGAAGATTGACACAAAGATGCAGGCAATGGCGCTCCTCATGGCTCTACCCGACAGTTGGGGTCCTCTCATCACCGTGTTGGGAGGTTGGGAGGAGGATAAACTCACCTACGGCGCAGTCGCCGAGTACATCCGCAACAAGGTGCACCGTCGGAGCGGTGGCGAGACCTCATCATCCTCAACTGCCCTGATCACCAAAACGCAGGGTGGCAGCAGCAGCGGCAAGCGAGGCGGCGGTAAGGGCGGCGGCAAAGAAGGGCGCCAAGAAGGGTGCATGCCATAACTGTGGCAAGGAGGGCCATTGGGCCAAGGAGTGTCCGGAGGAGGTGCAGGCCGGCGGCAAAGGCGCCAAAGGCAAGAAGGCGCTCCTCAACGGCACAAAGAACCATGACCTGAAGGGCGCCAACCGGCGGTACCTCGACTCAGGTGCGGAGGAGCATACCCAAGTCGAGAAGGTGGGGTTCATCAACTACACCGAGTCTGCCAAGTCCATGGTGACCGCCAACGACAAGGTCGAACCTGCGGCCGGCCAAGGTGATGTGGACGTAGAGGTGGTGGTTGGTGGTAAAAGGGCGCAATGTGTGATTCAAAATGTGCAACATGTCCCTGGCCTGGCTGACATTTTGAGTGTGAGCCGCTTGACAGACAAGGGGTATGAAGTCCTCTTCCGCAAGAAAGGTGCAGTCGTGCGGATGGACGGCGGCGGCGAGGTCGTGCTAGAGGCGAAGCACAAGGGAGGCCTCTACATCGTTGAGACCAAGGTCATCCCCTCAGCACCAGACGCAGCAGACCCGCCAGCACGCGTCGTCAACCTCGCAAAAGGCGGGGGAGCAGACCTGCAGCTGTGGTATCGGCGGCTGGGGCACTCGTCACCCGCAGTCGTGCAAGAGATGGCGAAGCGCGACATGGTTCGCGGCCTCAACATCACCGGTGCAGCTGACGCAGCAGCAGATTCCGCAGAGTACAAGTGCAAGCCTTGCATCGTGGGCAAGGCAAAGCGCAAGTCGTTCAAAGATGGACAGCGGCGGGCCGAGAACCTGCTTGAGGTCGTGCACAGTGATGTGTGCGGACTGATCAAGACGCCGTCTGTTGGGGGAACGCGTTACTTTGTCACCTTCATCGATGATTGCAGCAGAAAACTCTATGTCTACTTCATGAAGCGGAAGAGCGATGTGCTGGACCGGCTGAAGAAGTATGTCGCAGCGGTGGAGAGGCAGACTGGCCGCAAGGTCAGAGCTCTACGCAGCGACAATGGCGGGGAGTATGTGGGCTACGGAGGGTGGCTGAAGGAGCAGGGCATTGAGTGGCAGCCGACCACTCCGTACACGCCTCAATCTAATGGCATGGCGGAGCGTATGAACCAGACGCTACTCACAATGGCGCGGACAATGCTCGTGGATGCAAAGTTGCCACGGAGCCTGTGGGCCGAGGCAGTGAGTACGGCGTGCTACATCACCAACCTCACTCCAACAGCAGTGCTGAAGGGAAAGGGCGGCTGGAAGACACTGTAGGAGGCTTGGAGCGGGCGCAAACCAAGCGTGGCACACCTGAAGGTGTTCGGGTGCAAGGCGCACGCGTTGGTGCAGGCCGTGCAAAGAAAAGACTCCAAACTGGACCCGCGTGCAAAGGCGTACGCATTCGTCGGATACGAGAGTGCGCTCAAGGCGTACCGCCTCTTCGATCCACGGATGCAGGACGTCATCACCAGCCACGACGTCATGTTTGATGAGCAGCAGAGCTACTACAGCAGCAGCAACAACATTTACACAGCGCACTCTCCAAGGCAGGGGGAGTGGTTCCAACTCCTTGAGCGTGAGGAGGAGCCGGCAGCTGCAGAGGTCGATGACGTGTCTTCGGAGGATGACGGTGCTGGAGCGCAGCAGGGCAATGCAGCAGGTGCAGGTGTCGCTGGAGCACAGGATGCAGTAGCCGATGCGGGGGAGCCCGCGGCCGAGGACAACGTTGCAGCAGAGCAGCAGCAGGATCAGCAGCCAGCGTCGCCAAGGTCGCCGCGTCGCAGTCGGAGGCGGCAGAATACATCGAAGCGGTATGACGCAAGCACCGGCCGCTGGGTCGGCATGGCCCGGTGCATGATGGCAGCCGCAAAGGAGCCAACAACTGTGCAAGAGGCACTTGCACGGCCTGACGGGCAGCAGTGGGGTGAAGCAATAAAATCTGAACTTGCGTCCCTTGCTGAGAACGGCACTTGGGAGTTGGTGGATTGGCCTGAGGGGGCGAAGGTGATCAGCTCCAAGTGGGTGTTCAAGGTGAAGCTCACCAAGGAAAGCAAGGTGGAGAAATACAAGGTGCGGCTAGTGGCGAAGGGGTACGTGCGGCGGAAAGGCGAACACTACGATGAGACATTCGCACCCGTCGCCAAGTTCACAAGCATCCGGACGATCCTTGCGGTGGCAGCCGCAAAGGACATTGACATCCACCAAATGGATGTCAAGACGGCATTCCTAAATGGCATCATTGACAAGGAGATCTACCTTGAGGTGCCGAAGGGGGTGGATGCGCCGGAGGGCAAGGTGTGCAAGCTGCGGAAGGCCTTGTACGGGCTAAAACAGGCGCCCAGGTGCTGGTACCAACAGATGGACGGCTACATGGCGGAGCTCGGCTTCAAGCGCTGTGAGTCAGACCACAGCGTGTATGTGTGGTGCAGCAAGGGACTCCATCAGATTGTCGCAATCTATGTGGACGACCTGATCCTCTGCTCATCAGATCTCGCGGCTTTGCAGCAGCTCAAGGAGCAGATGAGCAGCAGATTTAAGATGACGGACATGGGGGAGCTGGAGTACTACCTCGGGGTGAGAATCACGCGGAACCGGAGAGCGCGCACACTTGAGTTGGGGCAGGCCAAGTACGTGGCCGAGGTGCTGAAGCGGTACGGCATGGAGGACTGCAAACCAGTGTGCAGTCCGTTCTCCACAAGCTGTGAGCTCAGTGCGGCGATGGCGCCGCAAACTAAAGAGGAGAAGGAGGATATGGCGGAGGTGCCCTACCAATCTGTGGTGGGTAGCCTCATGTATGCCATGGTGGCAACTCGGCCGGACTTGGCCTACGCGGTGGACCAGGTGAGCAGGTATGTGGCCAACCCTGGGCCACTACACTGGCAGGCGGCGAAGCGCATCCTCCGGTACTTGTAGGCAACGCGGCATGCGCGCCTGAAGTACGACGGAAAGGGGAGGTCAGACCCCTTGCGGCTGGTCTGCTACACTGACGCGGACTACGCCGGCAATGTGGACAAGAGGAAGTCCACTTCTGGCTATGTGTTCTTCCTCGCAGGTGCAGCGGTCTCGTGGTGCAGCAGGAAGCAGGACTGCATTGCCACCTCCACGGTGGAGGCGGAGTATGTCGATCTGGCCGAGGCGGTCAAGGAAGCGGTGTGGCTCCGCAGATTGCTGGGGGAGCTGGGCGTGCCGCAGCAGGAGCCTACGGCGGTTCATGAAGACAACACTGGCTCCATCTTGCTGACCAATAATCCAATGCAGCACAGGAGGACGCAGCACATCGACGTGCGCTACCACTACGCGCGCGACATGGTGGAGGAGGGACAGGTTGTGCTTCAACATTGCAACACGAAGCACATGCTCGCGGATTGCTTGACCAAGGCGCAGCTCCAGGATCGGCATGTCATCAGCCTTGCAGGGCTTGGGTTGACAAGCTGTGAAGGGATTGAAGGCGCAGATGCGCACGAGTGAGAGTGAGCATGAGGCATCCGGCATGGAAGGTGCACGAGGGAGATTGCTAAAAGTGCCCCTGCCATGGATGCCGTTTGCCGTTTTCCTGGTTCGACCACCGGGGAGTGGTTGGATGTCTTATCTAATTGCAGATTTGGACTCCTTGCATTTTGCCATGCAGTTTCGAGCTTTCAGTTGCTCGATTTGGTTGAGAATTCAGAAAGTTAGCCCCATCCGAAGTTCGGGTGGTAGGTGGGTGGAATCTGGGTTCCGTCATTGGTGACGGATTAATTCCACCACCAGTGATCCGAGTTCGACTTCAATGAGCTCCAAGGGCACATGGGCCATGAACAAAAGGGATGTGGATGGTCTTCTGGACCAGGGCGAGCCTCCCCCCACGTTGGGATGACAGGAAGGGCGCTTCGACAGGCCACCGTCGAAGCGCCTCCCGTCACTCCCGTTCGTGGGTATGGTGGGCGGCTCGGCTCCACCATGGGTTACTCNTTGAACTCCTTACGTTTTGCCATGCAGGTTTGAGCTTTCAGTTGCTCGATTTGGTTGAGAATTCAGAAAGTTAGCCCCATCCGAAGTTCGGGTGGTAGGTGGGTGGAATCTGGGTTCCGTCATTGGTGACGGATTAATTCCACCACCAGTGATCCGAGCTCGACTTCAATGAGCTCCAAGGGCACATGGGCCATGAACAAAAGGGATGTGGATGGTCTTCCGGACCAGGGCGAGCTTCCCCCCACGTTGGGATGACAGGAAGGGCGCTTCGACAGGCCACCGTTGAAGCGCCTCCCGTCATTCCCGTTCGTGGGTATGGTGGGCGGCTCGGCTCCACCATGGCTTACTCTAACGGCCGTAGTAGGGGCTCTACTGCTCCGTTTTGGGCGTGCTTGGATGCATTGGAAAGCTTGGATCACACGCTATAAGAATCTGATGTAATATCACCAAAATAACCATTGACGATTCTCAGCCTTTCTCAGTTTCCGCAATCTGTATTCTGCCTGAATTCTGCTTACTTGGTGTTGTGGCGACCCAAAGCACACACCTCCCTTGGAAGTCTCTTTGCACTAAGCAGCCCTGGACACTCAGGCAGTTCAAGGAACGCCAGGACAGCATTCCTGACATATCTTGCTTCATCCACCTTTCCCTGACTTGCTCCACCTTTCTCTGGCTTGCTCCACCTTTCCCTGCCTTGCTCCACCTTTCTCTGGCTTGCTCCACCTTTCTCTGGATTGCGCCACCATTCTCTCGCTTGCTCCACCGTTGGCTTGCTCAACCTTTCTCTGACTTGCTCCACCTTTCTCTTGCATAATCCACCATTTTCTTGCCTCCTCCACCATTCTTTGAGCTGCTCCACCGTTCTCTGGCTTGCTCCACCTTTCTCTGGCTTGCTTCACCTCTATCTGGCTTGCTCCAACTTTTAGTGTCTTGCTCCACTATTCTCTGGCTTGCTCAACCATTCTCTTGCTTGCTCCACCGTACTCTAGCTTGCTCCACCGTACACTAGCTTGCTGGCGTGCTTGACTGTTATCTGGCTTGCTCCACCTTTCTCTGGTGTGCTCCACTGTTATCTGGCTTGCTCCACCGTTCTCTAGCTTGCTCCACCGTTCTCTGGCCTACTCCACCGTTCTCTGGCTTGCTCTACCTTTCTCTGCCTTGCTCCACCTTTATCCTGCTTGCTCCACCTTTCTCTGGCTTGCTCCACCTTTCTTTGGCTTGACCCATCTCTCTCTGGCTTGCTCCACCTTTCTTTGGCTTGCTCCACCTTTCTCTGTATTGCTTCACCGTTTTCTGGCTTGCTGAACCTTTCTATGGCTTGCTCCACCTTTCTCTGGCATACTCCATCTTTCTGTGGCCTACTCCACCTTTCTCTGGCCTGCTCCACCGTTCTCTCGCTTACTCCACTGTTCTCTGACTTGCTCCACCTGTCTCTGGCTTGCTCCTCCTTTTTCTCAATTGCTCCACCTTTCTATGGCTTGCTCCACCGTTATCTGGCTTGCTCCACCGTTCTCTCGCTTGCTCCACCATTTTCTGGCTTGCTCCACCGTAATCTGGCTTGCTCCACCAATATCTGGCTTGCTCCACCGTTCTCTGGCTTGCTCCACCTTTCTCTGGCTTGCTCCACCGTTCACTGGCTTGCTCCACCGTTCTCTGGCTTGCTCCACCATTTTCTGGCTTGCTCCACCGTAATCTGGCTTGCTCCACCAATATCTGGCTTGCTCCACCGTTCTCTGGCTTGCTCCACCTTTCTCTGGCTTGCTCCACCGTTCAATGGCTTGCTCCACCGATCTCTGGCATGCTCCACCATTCTCTGGCTTGCTCCACCATTCCCTGGCTTGCTCCACCATTCTCTGACCTGCTCCACCTTTCTCTGGCTTGCTCCACCTTTCACTGGCTTGCTCCACCGTTCTCTGGCTTGCTCCAACTTTCTCTGGCTTGCTCCACCTTTCTCTTGCTTGCTCCACCATTCACTGGCTTGCTCCGGCTTTCTTTGGGTTGCTCCACCGTTCTCTGGCCTGTTCCACTTTTTCTGGCGCGCTCCATGTTTTTTTTACTTGCTCCACCTTTCTCTGGCTTTCTCCACCTTTCTCTACCTTGCTTCACGTTTCTCCGGCTTGCTCCACCTTTCTCTGGCTTGCTCCACCCTTCTCTGCCTTTTTCCACCATTCTCTGACTTCCTCCACCATTCTGTGGCTTCCTCTATCATTCTCTGGCTTACTCCACCGTACTCTGACCTTCTCCAGAATTCTCTGGCTTGCTCCACTGTTCTCTGGCTTGCTCCACCTTCCTCTGGTTTGCTCCACCTTTCTCTGGATTCCTGCAATGTTCTCTAGCTTGCGCCACCATTATCTGGCTTGTTCCACCGTTCTGTGGCTTGCTCCACCGTTTGCTGGCTTGCTCCACCTTTCTCTGGCTTCCTCCTCCTTTCTATGGCTTGCTCCACCATTCTCTGGCCTGCTCCACCTTTGTGTGCCCTGCTCCACCTTTCTCTGGCTTGCTCCACCTTTCTTTCAATTGCTCCCTCGTCTTGTGGCTCACTCTATCCTTCTCTGGCTTGCTCTACCTTTCTCTGCCTTGCTCCACCGTTCTCTGGCTTGCTCCACCGTTCTCTGGTTTGCTTATCCATTATGTGGCCTTCTCCACCTTTCCCTGGCCTGCTCCACCTTTGTCGGGCTTGCGCCACATTTCTCTGGCTTGCTCCACCTTTATCTGGCTTGCTTCACCTTTCTATGGCTTGCTCCACCTTTCTTTGGCTTGCTCCACCGTTCTCCGGCTTGCTCAACCATTGTCCGACTTTCTGCACCTTCTTCAACCTTGCTCCACCATTCTCTTGCCTGCTGCACATTTCTCTGGCCTGCTTCACCTTTCTCTGGCTTGCTCCACCTTTCTCTGGCTTGCTCCAACTTTCTCTAGCCTGATCCACCTTTCTCTTGCTTCCTCCATCTTTCTCTGGCTTGCTCCACCGTTCTCTGGCTTGCTCCACCGTTATCTGACTTGCCCCACCTTTCTCTGGCTTGCTCCACCTTCCCCTGGCTTGCTCAACCTTTCCCAGGCTTGCTCCACCTTTCTCTGGCTTGCTCCACCATTCCCTGGCTTGCTCCACCGTTTCATGCCTGCTCTACTGTTCTATCGCTTCCTCCACCTTTCTCTGGCTTGCTCCATATCTCCCAGGCTTGCTCCACCTTTCTCTGGCTTGTTCCACCGTTCTCTGGCTTACTCCACCTTTCTCTCGCTTGCTCCACCTTTGTTTGCCTCGCTCCACCTTTCTCATTCTAGCTCCAAATTTCCCTGGCTGGGAAAGGTGGAGCAAGCCAGAGAAAGGTAGAGCAAGCCAGGGAAAGGTGGAGCAAGCCTGAGAAAGGTGGAGCAAGCAAGAGAACAATAGAGCAAGCGAGAGAACGGTAGAGCAAGCTAGAGAAAGGTGGAGCAAGCCTGATAAAGGTGGAGCAAGCCAGAGAATTGTAGAGCAAGTCGGAGAATGGTAGAGCAAGCTAGAGAAAGGTTGAGTAAGCCACAGAAAGGTAGAGCAAGCCAGATAAAGGTGGAGCAAGTCGGAGAAAGGTAAAGCAAGCCAGAGAGAGGTAGAGCAAGCCAAGGAAAGGTGGATCAAACCAGAGGAAGGTGGAGAAAGCCAGGAAAAGGAAGGTGGAGGAAGCCAAGAAAAGGAGGAGACGTTTTCTACCTTTTCCTGGCTTGCTCCACCTTTCTCTGGCTTGCTCCGCCTTTCTCTGGAGTGCTCCACCTTTCCCTGGTTTGCTCCATGTTTCTGTGGCTTGCTCCACCTTTCCCTGGATTGCTCCACCTTTCTCTGGCTTGCTCCACCTTTCTCTGGTTTGCTCCACCTTTCTCTGGCTTCCTCCACCGTTCTCTGGCTTGCACCACCTTTTTTTGGATTCCTCCACCTTTCTCTAGCTTGCTCCACCATCCTCTGGCTTACTCCACCTTTCTCTGGTTTGCTCCACCATTCTCTGGCTTGCTCCACCATTCTCTTGCTACCTCCACTGTTCTCTGGCTTGCTCAACCGTTCACTGCCTTTCTCCAATGGAGCAAGCCAGAGAACAGTGCACCAAGCCAGAGAACGGCAAAGGAAGCAAGAGAAAGGTGGAGTAAACCAGAGAAAGATGGAGCAAGCCAGAGAAAAGTAGAGCAAGTCAGAGAATGGTGGAGAAAGATAGAGAATGGTGGAGCAAGCCAGAGAAAGGTGGAGCAAGCCAGATGAAGGTGGAGCAAGTCAGAGAACGGTGGAGCAAGCGACAGAACAGCGGAGCAAGCAAGAGAAAGGTAAAGCAAGCGTGAGAAAGGTGGAGCGAGCAAGAGAAAGGTGGAGCAAGCCAGGGAAAGGTGGAACAAGCCAGAGAACGGCAAAGGAAGCAAGAGAAAGGTGGAGCAAACCAGAGAAAGATGGAGCAAGCCAGAGAAAAGTAGAGCAAGTCAGAGAATGGTGGAGAAAGATAGAGAATGGTGGAGCAAGCCAGAGAAAGGTGGAGCAAGCCAGATGAAGGTGGAGCAAGTCAGAGAACGGTGGAGCAAGCGACAGAACAGCGGAGCAAGCAAGAGAAAGGTAAAGCAAGCGTGAGAAAGGTGGAGCAAGCAAGGGAAAGGTGGAGCAAGCCAGAGAAAGGTGGAGCAAGCCAGATGAAGGTGGAGCAAGTCAGAGAACGGTGGAGCAAGCGACAGAACAGCGGAGCAAGCAAGAGAAAGGTAAAGCAAGCGTGAGAAAGGTGGAGCAAGCAAGGGAAAGGTGGAGCAAGCCAGGGAACGGTGGAACAAGCCAGAAAATGGTGGAGCAAGCCAGAGAACAGAGGAGCAAGCTAGAGAACAGTATAGCAAGCCAGAGAAAGGTGGAGCAAGCCAAAGAACGGGGGAGTAAGCCAGATAACGATGGAGCAAGCCAGAGAACGGGAAAGCAAGCCACAGAACGATAGAGCAAGCCATGGAAAGGTGGAGCAAGCCAGAGAAAGTTGGAACAAACTAGAGAACGGTGGAGCAATCCAGGGAGGAATGGACCAAGCCAGACAAAGGTAGAGTAATCCAAAGAAAGGTGAAGCAAGCGAGGGAACGGTGGAGAAAGGCAGGGAAAGGTGAAGCAACCAACAGAAAGGTGGAGTAAACCTGAAAACGGTGGAGGAAGCTAAGAAACAGCGGAGCAAGCCAGAGAACGGTGGAGCAAGCCAGGGAACGGTGGAGAAAGCCAGAAAAGGTGGAGGAAGCCAGGGAAAGGTGGAGCAAGCCAGAGAAAGGTAAAGCAAGCCAGAAAAAGGTAGAGCAAGCTAGAGAAAGGTGGAAGAAGCCAGAGAAAGTTGGAGCAAGCCAGGAAAAAGTGGAGCAAGCCAGAGAAAAGAGGTGTAAGTCAGAGAACGGTGGAGAAAGCCAGAGAAAGTTGGAGCAAGCATGCAAACGGTGGAGCAAGCCAGGGAAAGGTGGAGCAAGCCAGAGAAAGGGGGAGCAATCCAGGGAAAGGTGGAGTAAGCTGTAAAAAGGTGGAGCAAGTGAGAGAAAGGTAGAGCAAGTCAGAGAATGGTGGAGCAAGCCAGAGAAAGGTAGAGCAACACAGAGAAAGGTTGAGCAAGCCAAAGAAAGATGGAGCAAGCCAGAGAAAGGTGGAGTAATTCATTGAACGGTGGAGCATGCCTGAGAAAGGTAGAGCAAGCCACGGAGAAATGGAGAAAGCCAGAGAAAGGTAGAGCAAGCCAGATAAATGTGGAGCAAGCCAGAGAAGGTGGAGCAAGCCATAGAATGGTGCAGCAAGCCAGGGAACGGTGGAGCAAGCCAGAGAACGGTTGAGCAAGCCAGAGAACGGTGGAGCAAGCCACTGAACGGTCAACTAGTATTCCCAAATCACTGTTCTCCCCTTTGACCATTTCTGACTTGAATGATGGGTTGTCAACGCTGAAAACACTTGCTGAAGGTCTTTGTCCACGATAAGTGACATGTGCCTACTTTGGTTGCTCAGTGTGCATTGTAGCCACACCATGCCACTACTTATTGAAGGTCTTTGTACTTGATAGACAATACCTAGTATTGCCAAATCATTTTTTCCCCGTCTGACCATTTGCGACTCGTATTATGAATTGTCAACGTTGAGGACACATGGTGGAATTCTTTGGTCATGTTCAGTGACATATGCCTACTTTGGTTGGTAATTGTACATGGTAGCCACACCGTGCGACTACTTATTGAAGGTCTTTGTATTTACTAGTTGATAACAAGTATTCCCAAACCATTGTTTCCCCCCTCTGACCATTTGTGACTCATGTTACGAGTTGTTAACGTTTACCACACACACTGAAATTCTTTGGTCATGGTCAGTGACATATGCCTAATTTGGTTGGTCATCATGCATGGTATTTACACCGTGCCACTAATCATTGAATATCTTTGTACTTGCTAGTCATTAATTACTATTCCCAAACCAATGTTTTCCCCTCCGACCATTTGTGACTTGTGTTATAAGTTGTGAATGTTGACAAATCCACACATTAGTGAAATTATTTGGTCATGGCCAGTGACATATCCTTTCTCTGGCTTGCTCCACCTTTCTTCATCCAACTTTCTCAGGGTTCATCCACCTTTCTCTGGCTTGCTCCACCTTTCCCTAGCTTGCTCCACTGTTTTCTTGCTTGCTCCACCTTTCTCTGGCTTGCTCCACCGTTCTCTGACTTGCTCCACCTTTCTCTGGCTTGCTCCACCTTTCTCTTCCTTGCTCCACCTTTCTCTGGCTTGCTCCAACGTTCTCAGGCTTGCTCCGACGTTCTCTGGCTTGCTCCACCCTTGTCTGGCTTGCTCCAGCATTCTCTGAATTGCTCCACCTTTCTCTGACTTGCTCCACGTTTCTCTGGCCGGCTCCACCTTGCTCTGGCTTGCTCCACCTTTCCCTGTCTTGGTCCACCTTTTTTTGGGTTGCTGCACCTTTCTCTTGCTTACTCCACCTTTCTCTGGCTTGATCCACCTTTATCTGGCTTGCTCCACCTTACCATGGCTTGCTCCACCTTCCTCTGGCTTGCTCCACCATTCTCTAGTTTGCTCCGCCTTTCTCTGCTTGCTCCACCTTTCTCTAGCTAGCTCCAAATTTCTCTGGCTTACTCTACCTTTCTCTGGCTTGCTCCATTGTTCTGGAGTTTGCTCCACCTTTCTCTTGCTTGCTCCACCTTTCCTTGGCTTGCTCCACCTTTCTGTGTCTTGCTCCACCTTTTTCTGCCTTGCTCCACCTTTCCCAGGCTTGTTCCACCTTTCTATGGCTTGCTCCACTGTTCCATGGCTTACACCATCGTTCTCGGACTTGCTCCACCTTTTGCTGGCTTGCTCCACCTTTCTCTTGCTTGCTCCACCTTTCCCTGGCTTGCTCCACCTTTCTGTGTCTTGCTCCACCTTTCTCTGCCTTGCTCCACCTTTCCTAGGCTGGCTCCACCTTTCTATGGCGTTCTCCACTGTTCCATGGCTTGCTCCACCGATCTCTGGCTTGCTCCACCTTTTGCTGGCTTGCTCCACCTTTCCCTTGCTTGCTCCACCTTTCGCTGGCTTGCTCCACCTTTTGCTGGCTTGCTCCACCTTTCTCTCACTTGATCCACCTTTATCTGGCTTGATCCACCTTTCTCTGGCTTGCTCTACCTTTTTCTGGCTTGCTCCACCTTTCTCTAGCTTGCTCCACCATTCTCTAGCTTACGCCACCTTTCTCTCGCTTGCTCCACCACTCTCTAGCTCACTCCACCTTTCTCTGGATTGCTCCACCTTCCCCTGGTTTGCTCCACCTTTCTCAGGCTTGCTCCACCTTTCTCTTGCTTGCTCCAACTTTCCCTGGCTTGATCCACCTTTTCTCTGGCTTGCTCCACCTTTCTTTGGCTTGCTCCACTGTTCTCTGACCTGCTCCACCTTTCTCTGGCTTGCTCCACCTTTCCCTGGCTTGCTCCACCTTTCCATAGCTTGCTCCACCTTTCTCTAGCCTGCTCCACCGTTGTCTGGCTTGTCCAAATGTTTCATGCTTGCTCCAACATTCTCTGGCTTGCTCCACCTTTATCTTGATTGGTCCACCTTTCCCTGGCTTGCTCCACCTTTCTCTGGCTTGCTCCACCTTTCCCTGGCTTGTGCCACTTTTCTCTGGCTTGCTCCACCTCTCTCGAGCTTGCTCCACCGTTCTCTGGCTTGCTCCACCCTTCTCTGGCTTGCGCCACCTTTCTCTGGCTTGCTCAACCGTTCTCTGGCTTGCTCAACCTTTCTGTGGCTTGCTCCACCTTTCTCTGGCAAACTCCACCTTTCTCTGGCCTGTTCCACCGATCTCTTGCCTGCTCCACCGTTCTCTGGCTTGCTCCACTGTTATCTGGCTTGCTCCACCTCTTTCTGGCGTGCTCCACCTTTCTCTGGCTTGCTCCAACTTTTAGTCTCTTGCTCCACCGTTCTCTGGCTTGCTCAACCATTCTCTGGCTTGCTCAGCCGTACTCTGGCTTGCTCCACCATTTGCTGGCTTGCTCTACTGCTCTCAAGCTTGCTCCGCCTTACTCTGCTTTGCTCCACCTTTCTCTGGCTTGCTCCACCGTTATCTGGCTTGCTCCACCGTTCTCTAGCTTGCTCCACCGTTCTCTGGCTTTCTCCAACATTCTCTGGCTTGCTCCTCCTTTCTTTCCCTTGCTCCACCTTTCTCTGGCTTGCTCCACCTTTCTCCGCCTGCTCCACCTTTCTCTGGCTTGCTCCACCTTTTTCTGGCTTGCTCCACTCTTCTTTGGCTTGCTCCACCTTTCTCTGGCGTACTCCACCTTTATCAGGCCTGCTCCATCTTTCTCAGGCCTGCTCCACCGTTCTCTGTCTTACTCCAGCGTTATCTCACTTGCTCTACCTTTCTCTGGCTTGCTCCTCCTTTCCCTGGCTTCCTCCACCTATCTCTGGCTTGCTCCACCATTCTCTGGCTTGCTCCACCAATCTCTGGATTGCTCCACTGTTTTTTTGCTTGCTCAACTCTACTCTGGCTTGCTCCACCGTTTTCTGGCTTACTCCACCGTTGAATGGCTTGCTCCACCGTTCTTTGGCATAATCCGACGTTCTCTGGCTTGCTCCGCCATTCTCTGGCTTACTCCACCATTCTCTGACCTCCTCCACCTTTCTCTGGCTTGCTTCACCTTTCTCTGGCTTGCTCCACCGTTCTTTGGCTTCCTCCACCTTACTCTGGATTGCTCCACCTTTCTCTGGCTTGCTCCACCGTTCTCTGGCCTATTCCACCTTCCTCTGGCCTGCTCCATCGTTTTTTGGCTTGCTCCACCTTTCTCTGGCTTGCGCCACCTTTCTCTAGCTTGCTCCATGTTTCTTCGGCTTGCTCCACTTTTCTCTGGCTTGCTCCACCGTTCTTTGCTTTTCTCCACCATTCTCTGACTTGCTGCAACATTCTCTGGCTTGCTCCATCATTCTCTGGCTTGCTTCACCATATTCTGACCTGCTCCACAATTCTCTGGCTTGGTCCACTGCTGTCTGGCTTGTTCCACCTTTCTCTCGCTTGCTCCACCTTTCTCTACCTTGCTCCAATGCTCTCTGGCTTGCACCACCGTTCTATGGCTTGCTTCACCGTTCTGTGACATGCTCCACCGTTCTCTGGTTTGCTCCACCGTTCTCTGGCTTGCTCCTCCTTTCTCTGGCTTGCTCCACCGCTCTCTGGCCTGCTCCACCTTTCTGTGGCCTGCTCCACCTTTCTCTGGCTTGCTCCACCTTTCCCTGGCTAGGTCCAAATTTCCTTGGCTTTTTCAACCTTTCCCTGGCTCGCTCCACCTTTCTCTGGCTTGCTTCACCTTTCTTTGGCTTTCTCCACCAATCTCTGGCTAGCTCCACCTTCCTCTGGCTTGCTCCACCTTTGTCTGGCTTGCTCCACCTTTCTTGCTCCACCATCATCTGCCTTAATCCACCTTTCTCTTGCTTGCTCCACCTTCCTTTTGCCTGCTCAACCATTCTCTGGCTTCCTCCACCGTTCTTTGGCTTGCTCCACCGTTCTCTGTCCAAATTTCCCTGGCTTTCTCCACCTTTCCCTGGCTTGCTCCAGGTTTCCTTGGCTTGCTTCAACTTTCTCTAGCTTGCTCCACCTTTTCGTGGCTTGCCCCACCTTTCTCTGGCTTGCTCCACCTTTCTCTGGCTTGACCCACTTTTCTCTGGATTCCTATGTCTTTCTCTGGCTTGCTCCATTTTTCCATGACTTGCTGTACCTTTCTCTGGCCTGCTCCACCTTTCTCTGGCTTGCTCCACATATTACTGGCTTGCGCCACCTTTCTCTGGCTTGCTCCACCTTTCACTTGCTTGCTCCACCTTTCCCTTGCATGCTCCACCTTTCTCTTGCTTGCTCCACCTTTCTCTGGCGTAGTCCACCTTTCTTCTGGCTTGCTCCACCTTTCTCTGGGTTGCTCCACCAAGGTGGAGAAATGCAGAGAAAGCCGGAAAAATGTGGAGCAATCCAGAGAAAGATGGAGCAATCCAGAGAGAGGTGGAGAAAGCCAGGAAAAGGTGGAGCAAACCAGAGGAAGGTGGAGCAAGCCAGGACAAGGAGGAGCATGCCAGAGAAAGGTGGAGCAAGCCACAGAAAGGTGGAGCAAGAAATGGAAATGTGGAGCAAGCTAGAGAAAGATTGAGCAATACAGAGAAAGGTGGAGCAAACCAGGGAAAGGTGGAACAAGCCACAGAACAGTGGAGCAAGTTAGACAACACTGGAGCAAGCTGGAGAAAGGTGGAACAAGGCAGAGAACGGTGGAGCAAGCCAGAGAAAGGTGAAGCAAGCCAGAGAAAGGTGGAGCAAGCCAAAGAAAGGTGGAGCAAGCCTGGGAAAGGTGGAGCCAGCCAGATAAAGGTGGATTAAGCCAGAGAAAGCCAGCAAATATGTGAGCAAGCATGCTAGTGAATTTGTGGGAAAGCATGTCAGAGAAAGGTGCAGAAAGCCAGAGAAAGGTGAGGCAAGCCAGAGAAAGGTGGAGCAATCCAGAGAATAGTGGAGAAAGCCAGAGAACGGTAGAGAAAGCAAGAGAAAGGTAGAGCAAGCCCAAGAAAGGTGGAGCAAGCGAGAGAAAGGTTGAGCAAGCCAACGAATGTGTGAGCAAGCATGCCACACAGTGGTGGAGAAAGCCAGAGAAAGGTGAAGCAAGCTAGAAAAAGATGGATCAAGCCAGAGAATGGTGGAGCAAGTCAGAGAATGGTGGAGCAAGCCAGAGAAAGGTGGAGCAAGCCGGGGAAAGGTGGAGAAAGCCAGAAAGAGGTGTAGCAAGCCAGAGAGCGATGGAGCAAGCCAACAACGTTTGAACAAGCCAGAGAACGGTGGTGCAAGCCAGAGAAAGGTGGAACAATACAGGGAAAGGTGGAGCAAGACAGAGAAAGGTGGAGCAAGCCAAAGACAGGTTGAGCAAGCCAGAGAAATGTGGAGCACGCCAGGGAAAGGTGGAGTAAGCCACAGAAAGGTGGAGCAAGCCAGAGAAATGTGGAGTAAGCCAGGGGAAGGTGGAGCAAGCCAGAGAATAGTGGAGCAAGCCAGAGAATGGTGGAGAAATCCTGGGAAACGTGGAGCAAGCCGGAGAAAGGTGGAGCAAGCCAGAGAATGGTGGAGCAAGTGAGAGACAATTTGAGCAAGCCAGAGAAAGTTGAAGCAAGGCAGAGAACATTGAAGCAAGCCAGAGAATGGTGAAGTAAGCCAAAGAATGGTAGAGCAAGCCAGAGAAAGGTGGAGCAAGCCTGAGAAAGGTGGAGCAAGCCAGAGAAAGGTGGAGCAAGTCAGAGAATGGTGGAGCAAGCTAGAGAAAGGTGGAGCAAGCCAGAGAAAGGAAGAGCAAGCCAGAGAAAGGTGGAGCAAGCAAGAGAAAGGTGGAGCAAGCCAGAGATTGGTAGAGCAAGCCAGGGAAAGAAGGAGCAAACCAGAGGAAGTTGGAACAAGCCAGGAAAAGAATGAGCATTCCAGAATAAGNAGAAATGTGGAGCAAGCCAGAGAAAGGTGGAGCAAGCCAGAGAAAGGTGGAGCAAGTCAGAGAATGGTGGAGCAAGCTAGAGAAAGGTGGAGCAAGCCAGAGAAAGGAAGAGCAAGCCAGAGAAAGGTGGAGCAAGCAAGAGAAAGGTGGAGCAAGCCAGAGATTGGTAGAGCAAGCCAGGGAAAGAAGGAGCAAACCAGAGGAAGTTGGAACAAGCCAGGAAAAGAATGAGCATTCCAGAATAAGATGGAGTAAGCCACAGAAAGGTGGAGCAAGCCAGGCAAAGGTGGAGCAAGCTAGAGAAAGATGGAGCAATCCAGAGAAAGGTGCAGCAAATCATGGAAAGATGGAACAAGCCAGAGACCAATGGAGCAAGCTAGAGAACAGTGGAGCAAGCCAGAGAAAGGTGGAACAAGGCAGATAACGGTGGAGCAAGCCAGAGAAAGGTGGAGCAAGCCAGAAAAAGGTGGAGCAAGCCAGATAAAGGTGGAGCAAGCCAGGGAAAGTTGGAGCAAGCCAGATAAAGGGAGACAAGCCAGAGAAATCCAGCAAATGTGTGAGCAAGCATGCTAGCGAATGTGTGAGCAAGCATGCCAGAGAAACCTGGAGAAAGGCAGAGAATGGTAAAGCAAGTCACAGAAAGGTGGAGCAAGCCAGAGAATGGTGGAGCAAGCCAGAGAATGGTTGAGCAAGCCAGAGAAAGGTAGAGCAAGCCAGCGAATATGTGACCAAGCATGCCAGAGAAAGGTGGAGAAAGCCAGAGAAAGGTGAAGAACTAAAGAGAAAGGTAGAGCAAGCCAGAGAATGGTGGAGCAAGCCAGAGAAAGGTGGAGCCAGCCAAGGAAAGGTGGCGTAAGCCAGGGAAAGGTGGAGAAAGTCATAGAATGAAGGAGCAAGCCAGGGAAAGGTGGAGCAAGCCGGAGAAAGGTGGATCAAGCGAGAGAAACGTGGAGCAAGCAAGAGACAGGTGGAGCAAGCCAGAGAAAGGTGCAGCAAGACAGAGAACGGTGAAGCAAGTCAGAGAACGGTGAAGCAAGCCAGAGAACAGTGGAGCAAGCCAGAGAACGGTGGAGCAAGCCAAAGAACGGTAGAACAAGCCAGAGAAAGGTGGAGTAAGTCAGAGAATGGTTGAGCAAGCTAGAGAAAGGTGGAGCAATCCAGAGAAAGGTGCAGCAAGCCAGCGAAAGGTGGAGCAAGCCAGAGAAAGGTGGAGCAAGCTAGAGAGAGGTAGATTAAGCCAATAAAAGGTGGAGCAAACCAGACGAAGGTTAAGCTAGCCAGAAAAAGGAGGAGCATGCCAGAGAAAGGTGGAGCAAACCACATAAAGGTGGAGCAAGCCAGGCAAAGATGGAGCAGGCTAGAGAAAGATGGAGCAAACCAGAGAAAGGTCGAGTAAACCAGGGAAAGGTGGAACAAGCCAGAGAACAGTGGAGCAAGCTAGACAACGCTGGGGCAAGCTAGAGAAAGGTGGAGCAAGGCAGAGAACGGTCGTGCGAGCCAGAGAAAGGGGGAGCAAGCCAGAAAAAGGTGTATCAAGCCAGAGAAAGGTGGAGCAAGCCAGGGAAAGGTGGAGCAAGCCAGATAAAGGTAGAGCACGCCATGTAATGGTGGAGTAAACCAGGGAATGCTAGAGCAAGTCATAGAAAGACGAGGCATGTCAGAGGAAGGTGGAGCAAGCCAAAGAAAGGTGGAGCAAGCCAGAGAAAGGTGTAGCAGGCCAGGGAAAGGTGGAGGAAACCAAAGAGAGGTGGAGCAAGCCAGAGAAAGGTGGAGCAGGTCTGAGAATGGTGGAGCAAGCCAGAAAAAGATGCAGCAAGCGAAAGAAAGGTGGAGCAAACCAGAGAAAGGTGGAGCAAGCCAAAGAAAGGTGGAGCAAGCTTTGGAAAGGTGGAGTGAGCCAAAGAAAGGTGGAGCAACCCAAGGAAAGAATGAGCAAACCAGAGAATGGTGGAGCAAGCCAGAGAAAGGTGGAGCAAGCCAGGGAAAGGTGGAGCAAGCCAGAGAAAGGTATAGCAAGTCTGAGAACGGTGGAGCAAGCCAGAGAAAGGTGGAGCAAGCCAAAGAAAGGAAGAGCAAGACAGAGAACGGTGGATCATGCGTGAGAAAGGTGGACCATGCCAGAGAAAGCTTGAGCAAGCCAGAGAAAGATGTAGTAAGCCAGAGAAAGGTGGAGCAAGCTAGGAAAAGATGGAGCAAGCGAGAGAAAGGTGGAGCAAGCGAGGGGAAGGTGGAGCAAGCAAGACAAAGGTGGAGCAAGCCAGAGAAAGGTGGAGCAAGCCAGAGCAAGGTGGAGCAAGCCAGAGAACGCTGGAGCAAGCCAAATAAAGGTGGAGCAAGGCAGAGAACGGTGGAGCAAGCCAGAGAAAGGTGGAGCAAGCCAGAGAAAGGTGGAGCAAGCTAGAGAACGGTGGAGCAAGCCAGGGAAAGGTGGAGCAAGCCAGAGAAAGGTGGAACAAGCCAGAGAAAGGTGGAGCAAGCCAGAGCAAGGTGGAGCAAGCCAGAGAAAGGTGGAGCAAGCCAGGGAAAGGTTGAGCAAGCCAGATATAGGTGGATCACGCCAGAGAATGGTGGAGCAAACCAGGGAACGGTGGAGCAAACCATGTAAAGGTGGAGCAAGCCAGGGAAAGGTGGAGCAAACCAGAGAAAGGTGGAACAAGCCAGAGAAAGGTGGATCAAGCCAGAGAAAGGTGGAGCAGGTCTGAGAATGGTGGAGCAAGCCAGAAAAAGATGCAGCAAGCGAAAGAAAGGTGGAGCAAACCAGAGAAAGATGGAGCAAGCCAAAGAAAGGTTGAGCAAGCTTTGGAAAGGTGGAGTGAGCCAAAGAAAGGTGGAGCAACCCAAGGAAAGAATGAGCAAGCCAGAGAATGGTTGAGCAAGCCAGAGAAAGGTGGATCAAGCCAGGGAAAGGTGAAGCAAGCTATAGAATTGTGGAGCAGTCCAGATAAAGGTGTAGCAATCCAGGAAAAGGTGGAGCAAGCCAGAGAAAGGTTGAGCAAGCTAGAGAACACAAGAGCAAGCCAGAGAAAGGTGGAGCAAGCCTGAGAACGGTCGAGCAAGCCAGAGAAACGTGGAGCAAGCCAGAGAGAGTTGGAGCAAGGCAGAGAAGTGTGGAGCTAGCCAGAGACCGGTGGAGCAAGACAGAGAAAGGTGGAGCAAGACAGAGAAAGGTGGAGCAAGCCAGGGAATAGTGGAGTAATCTAGAGGACGGTGGAGCAATACAGAGAAAGGTGGAGCAAGCCAGAGAAAGGTGGAGCAAGCCAGAGAAACGTGGAGCAATGCAGGGAAAGGTGGAGCCAGCCAGAGAAACGTGGAGCAAGCTAGAGAACGGTGGAGCAAGCCAGAGAAAGCTGGAGCAGGTCAGAGAAAGGTGGAGCAAGCCAGAGACAGGTGGAGCAAGCCAGCAATTGGTGGATCAAGCCAAAGAAAAGTGGAGCAGGCCAGAGAACGGTGGAGCAAGCCAGAAAAAAGTGGAGCAAGTCAGAGAACGGTTGAGCAAGCCAGAGAAAGGTGTAGCAAGCCAGATGAAGGTGGAGCAAGCCAGAGAAAGGTGGAGCAAGCCAGAGAAAGGCGGAGAAAGCCAGAGAAAGGTGGAGCAAGCCAGAGAATGGGGGAGCAAGCCAGAGAATGGTGGAGCAAGCCAGAGAAAATTGGAGCAAGCTAGGGAAAGGTGGATCTAGCCAGAGAAAGGTGGAGCAAGCCAGAGAATGGTGGAGCAAGCCAGAGAACGGTGGAGCAAGCCAGAGAAAGTTGGAGCAAGCCAAGGAAAGGTGGAGCAAGCAAGAGAAACGTAGAGCAAGCCAGAGAACGGTGGAGCAAGCCAGAAACGGTGGAATAAGCCAGAGAATGGTGGAGCAAGCCAGAGAAAGGTGGAGCATTCCAGGTAAAGGTGGAGCAAGCCAGAGAAAGGTGGAGCAAGCAAGAGAAAGGTGGAGCAAGTCAGAGAACGGTGGAGCAAGCCAGAGAACGGTGGAGGAAGCCAGAGAAAGATGGAGTAAGCCAGAGAAAGGTGGAGCAAGCCAGAGAAAGGTGGAGCAAGCCAGGGAAAGGTGGTGTTGGAAATATTCTCTAATGTCACAAGATTCCTGCACCACCCAGGTATGCCAAGAAAACACTGAGATACCCATGCCAAGTCCCCAGCCAAGACCACTGGCCGAAAACACAAATTCTTGTGATCACTAGTTCAAGACCGAGGATAATCATTGCAAGCCTTTGGTGGACCAACGAGCCAACGGCCCTCAAACCACCGGCCAACGGCAAGTTCCAACGGCCGACTCACAGCTCGGTATCCACGTTGCAACAACGGTAGGACCCACGCGATGCCTATCGGCGTCCTACCAGAAGGAAGGTTGCCACGGTCTCAGTCTCCCGCTTGTCGCTACTCCATGTGACGGCTTGAAAGTTCGATCAACCTCGCAGACACCAACCCTGCTCGGCCCAACCTGCACAGCGACATCATCAACAGCAGAAGCAGTCAGAGCGACAACCACCACAGGATACCTGCTCCGCCTACTCACGTTTTTTCCACCCTAAGCTCGGTGGTGGCTAGACCTAGGCTAGGATCATAGTACTTTTTATGTCTCTAGCTAGAATCTGATTGTTTGCCAATCCTTAGTTGTATTAATCTATCAAGTCATCTTTTCATCTTCCATCCGCCTGCCTACGGGCTGTGGCGCTGCCATTCGTGCCTTCCTTTGCCGCTGCCCGCCGTAAGGCTGTGGCGCATCCAAACTCATTTGCTTTCTGCCTGCCTTCTGGCTGTGGCATCCTGGTCGTTTCCTGCTTGCCGTTGCCCACCGCGAGGCTGTGGTACTCCAGCCTTCATCTTTCTTTCTGCCCGCCATCTATGGCTGTGGCATTCAGACATTCCAAAGCGTTCCGTTGCCGCTCCTCCTTCCGTCGTCGCGTCTCGTTCATCTCCTGAGCTGTTGCCCGCCAACTCAGCTGAGGCACCTCATCATCATCTTCATCAACATCAGTGTCATTGCCTGCTTTGTCTAACTCACCCGTATCTCTTGAGACGTTGCCATTGTTCCGGGCTCCTCTGTCGCGCCCGCACTGCTCTGCCGAAGCGCCTTCAGCTCCGTAGCGCCCGTGCCCTTTTGGCACTGCGCCCACGCATTGTCACGACCCGCACTCTGGCACTGTGGCTTCTAGCCCTAGCCTGGGTTGATGCCGTCCTCATTGCTCGTGTCTTCATACCCTCAGACCTCTTGCCTTTATGACGTCTGCAAGCCATCAGCTTCCGCACCTTTGCCGATGCTTCTGCCTCCTTCTCGTCTGAACATCTACCTCCTGAAGATCTTCCCCGAAGCGTGCCCTGACCAATTCGCCCACAGTTGGTTCTCCAGCAGCAGCAGCATCATCCTCCATAGCAGCAACAACCCTTCTTCACAGTCTACTCCTGCAGCGTGTCACCACCATTACTGAACCGTGTATGGGTACGGCACGGTGTCGGTGATACATACGACCACAGCAAGCAGTAGCAAGTAGAAGCCGTCCATTCGCCTTCTCCCCACTGTAAAGACATGCCAATCCTCCAACCCAGTCAATTCAGACTCTTCATCCTGGACTCAATCCTTCACAAGAACAGACAGCAAGGGCATCCAATCATACATCATCTTTGACTCCGCCGGCCGCCCGAAGCGCCTAGTCAAAGCGCACCTCTGTCGAACCGCCAGCTGCCATTTCCACAGCAGCACCAGCAGCAGTTCTCCAACGTCAAAACAGTCAACAGCTACCTCGTCCTCAGTTCATTTCTGCCTCTCAGTCGTCCCGTCGATGCGCTCTTGCACCGAACCTCCAGTAATCATCTCAGCTGCAGAAACAACCATCCAGCAACCGACTGTCTGGCGGCATCCCTACAGTCATCAGTTCAACACCCCCACATCTCAGGTTCCAAGCTATGCATATCTTCTTCCTCGCAGAACCATGATATTCCTCTATGCGCATGGATGCCTGACAGCAGCAACCTGGCATCATCATCACAGGCAACAGAAGCAACATCCTCTGCAACCTCCAACTTTATCGGGAATCTCTTCCTCCCCATCAACAGTCACAGTTCTTCCAACCCATCCACACACTTAACAAGTCACAACAACAGCCCCTGCGTCTCGATCTTGCAAAAGTGCAGCATCATCACCTTCCTCAGTATGTCATCTTGTCACCATCCCACTTTCTCCAGCATCAACCTCTACAGTCTGCATAGACACCAACAATGATCCAGCTCCAACTCTCAGCCATCAGACTCACTCTCTTCTCTCAACGCAAGCCACCAGAGCCCCTCTCTCCGGCAACATATTTTCTGTGGAGTTTCCAAAGGCACAAGACGGCCCCTTCAACCGCAATAAATATTCACCTGCGTCACCCTCCCCCTGCCTCATCATCATCTTCATCAACATCAGTGTCATTGCCTGCTTTTTCTTACTCACCCGTATCTCTCGAGATGTCCCCATTGTTCCAGGCTCCTCCGTCATGCCTGCACCGCTCTGCCGAAGTGCCTTTAGCTCCGCAGCGCCCTTTGTCAGGCAGGTTTCTGCCGCTGATCTGCGGAAAGGTTAATCCGCGGAGAAAGGGAGACAGACAGACTGGGATCCGGGCAAGGCACGCTGGCTCCCATGGCAAGCACGGTCGAGCATGGGGTAACGCGGAATCCAGTGGCGATGGAGATGGGATACCTGGCGTGAAGTTGCCGTAGGCTGGCATTTTCATCTGCGGCGACTTCCCTACGGCTATCTCAAGTGCTTGGTGCGGAAGCTGTGAAAGGGCGGGAAGAGGCAGCAGTGAGATCCGTGGTGGGGAAGGAACAAGTGCGGACCGCAGGGGGAAGCAAAATTACAAAATCAATCAAACAGAATAGCGGACGGACACAACAATCAGGGGAGCAGCAACCAATCGGCACTAAGGATCGTTGCGTCAATCAAGGAGAAACACCTGGAGGACGTATCGTGGAAGAACGAATATTCAAGGAAGAACACGAGGTCCGCGTGCACTACCTGGAGGCCAGTCCACTTGGAAGACGGTGCTGGACCAAGACCCCATGCGTCGACGGCCTTAACGGCCTAGCAAGGTGTTGCCCCTTGCGTGGGCCAGGAGCAATGGTGGAGCTCATGTGTAACCTTTGTTAGGCTCTACTTTTCATGTCCCATACTTGTACTTTTGAATCAAGCAAGATTTCTTCCGTTGTTACATTCAGTTTCTAGTTCATCTGCTGATCTGTCTGCTAGCTTGCTGCACGAGGAAAGGTCCTGTACAAGCAAGGAACCTAGTCCTTGCTACACCCCTGCAAATCCCAACAAGAAATGTGGAGCAAGCCAGAGAAAAGTAGAGTCAGCTAGAGAACGGTGGAGCAAGCAAGAGAAAGGTGGAGCAAACCAGTGAAAGGTGGAGCATGCCAGAGAAAGGTGGAGCAAGCCAGAGAACGGTGGAGCAAGCATGAAACGGTGGAGCAAGCTAGAGAACGGTAGAGCAAGACAGGGAAAGGTGGAGCAAGCCAGGGAAAGGTGGAGCAAGCCGGAAAAAGGTGGAACAAGCCAGAGAAAGGTGAAGTAAGCCAGAGAACGGTGGAGCAAGCCAGAGAACGGTGGAGCAAGCCACAAAAAGGTGGAGCAAACCACAGAAAGGTAGAGCAAGCCAGATAAAGGTGGAGCAAGCCAGAGAAAGGTGGAGCAAGCCAGAGAAAGGTGGAGAAAGCAAGAGAAAGGTGGAGCAAGCCAAAGAAAGGTGGAGCACACCAGATAAAGGTGGAATAAGCGAGGGAAAGGTGGAGCAAGCCACAGAAAGGTGCAGCAAGCCAGGGAAATGTGGAGCAAGGTAGAGAAAGGTGTATCAGAGAAATATATAATGGTCACAAGACTGACCTCCCGCTGAAGAATATTGAGGAAATACCCCCTCGGAGCGGGACTGGACCCAACAAGAAAATAAGAGAAAAAGGACCGAGAGCCACCAATATGACCTCCGCCCTGGAGGAGCAAAAGAGAGCACGACCAAGCAACGAGCGAGGACAAACCACAACACAGTCAGACCAGATCAACGGTCACCCATAGATCTACGGTGGCAAAGCGAGCAGCTACAGACAGATGCTTGCCGGAAGAACTGGCGGACGACGACGTGCTACCCCGGTCCCTCGCAACTAAGGGTGATACCGAGTCCAAAATCCCGAGTCTAGGTTTGGACTCTGACTTGCGAGTCCGATTCTAGTCATGGTCTTGGACTTGCGAGTCTGAGTCCAGGACTCGCGAGTCCACGAGTCCACGAGTCCAACGGGACTTTGACTCGCGAGTCCTGGACTTCAACACAGTAAGGTAAGAGCTTAGGCCTCATTTTTTCATACAGGCATGCATTTTATTTCCATGTTCCCTCAATTTATTTCCTCTTCTATGTCATATTGCTTGGTAAATCAATGCCATGTATTGCTTTTTTGGGCAATGTTGGAACGTCATGGACTCGAGACCAGACTTGCGAGTCCGAGTCCAGGCTCAAAGGGGGACTCGGACTCGCGATTCCGAGTCTGGACTCGGAATCCCGAGTCTGTCAACCCGAGTCTCTTGGACTTGGTATCACCCTTACTTGCAACAGGCGGCCCGTTACACGTCAAAAGACAAGCAACCAAAAGCACGAAACCCGGTGGAGGTCCCCCTACAACGAGACAACCGCCTCGTGGAGTACCGGAACCGCAGTGCGGCTCGCACTAGCAGGAGCAGCAACAGAAGCAGCTCGGCAGCGGCGTCGACTCTCACACAAAGGCTATATAGATAAAACCATGTAATACCATCCTTGTATCTTTGGCTCTGCTAAGTACTCATCAATTACCTCTTGCATTCGCTTACCGTTCATTAAGTGCTCATCTCTGGCTGGCCGCTTCTGCGATGTGGCACCGTTCATCCCTTGTGATCGCCATCCTCCATCATTGATTTATGCCCGCCATCCCTGGCTGCGGCCTTGCTCATTCGCTTCGTTCATTCGCTTCGCATCATACTCAACCGTACGAGGCAGCTGAGGCTTGGCTGACCGCCTTGCCCGTTCCTTGCTGTTGCGTGAAACATCCTCAACATCAGAGCGCCAGTATTCCAACTCAGCTCAGTATTATCAGTACATTTCAGTGCCCGCACCATTGGTGCTGCACCCACGTCTCACCTGTGCCTCGGCGCTCCGGCAATGCATCCGCGCCTCGGCCCTGCGCTTCGGGTCCACTCACAGCTGTGGCTCCTATGCAGTCTTATTCTTGAAATTCTGGTCATCATCCTCTTGCCATAGTTCTGTTCATTCAAGCCGCTACAGTTGCTTTGTCCACATCACTCAACAGCCTGACCGTTGTCAGCGTGACGTCAAACATCAGAAGCTTCGCTATTGCTTCCACATCAAGCCTCACCTTCCTTCCAGCTGTTTCCCCGCCTCCGCAACTTACAGTGAAATCCTAACATGGTATCAGAGTCCAAATAAAGTTCCTGGCTCTCTTCGCCGCTTCCTTACCATCACAGACTCCGGAACCGCCGCCCCACGTCGCGCCATCCGTCCAAGCCAGCCGAATCGCCGACACTCGCTTCCGACCTATACTGCAAGGTGGACGGCACTGTGTATGGGCACAGCAGTCAAAGATCTTGCAGTAGCAGCATCACCTCCTCTTGATGACTGAAATGCCCCACCCAAGCGCGCCTGATTCTCTGCCAGCAGTCTGTTCCCCAGCAGCAGTAGTACTCTTGTTCCGTACATCTATCAAACTTTCAGCAGCAATAACTTTGCCAAGCTGTCTACCAAGCTCATCATGCCAAATCCGTCCATTGCCAGTCAGCATTATCTTGCCCTCAAGCTCATCGGCGCCTTGGTGCTACCTCGCCATGCCTCTGTTGTGGGCCATCGGCCACTTGGCAGTAGCAGTTCAAGGCCTTCTCCGTCGCAGCTCAAAATACAAAGGTCCAATTCTACCAACAGCAGTCCTTGATCCTTCCTCTGCAGCAGACACCCCAGCGTCACCATCAAGAGCAACACAGCGTATCCCCCAAATCCCTGCAGCAGACGACTATATGATTGATTTCAGCTATGATTGAACTGAAATCCAAACTATCTGTAACTGTTGCCAGTGCTCCACTTCACCAATCCCAAAACCTGCTAAAGAACGCCCATCTTCTTCATCAGCACATGTCCTCCTTCCTCCAAGGTCCAAGCCCCCAACATCAGTATTACCCAAAACCGTACAACCAGCAAATCCATCAAAAGAATATGCTTTGTTTCCCATCAACGCTCCGCCTTTCACACGAGAAGAAGTCCACCAGTTCATGCTCAACTTCTACGGGGCATCACCAATTACTACAACCAAACCTGCAGCCAAACCTACAGCTGAGCAAGCATCTCAAGGTGAGTCCGACCATGAGGTATCCTCCTCCACTCTGTCTGATCCTCCGGTCACTGCCCAAGCACCATACGTTCCACCGCACAGACGAGTATAAGAACGCGCTATCATCCCTTCATCTACTCCTCCCGCCTCACCAACGGATGTCAGTGATCTCTCCTCCTCAACCAGCAGACCCAATTTTGTATGCAACTCGACTGGGTTCACCTCAACTGGATCACTTCCTGCCTGGGTCAAGTCACTGTATGTGCCTCCTCATCGTCGAGCCCAACAGCAGCAGCAGAGCAGCTCCGAATGGGCACGGGATCAGCAGCCACAAGAGAACTGCGCGGCACTGCTGTTCAACTCAACCTCCATTGGCAAGCTAGCACTGAGCCTTCTCAGAACCATCCTTGAAGGAAGAGTCGCCCTATGGAAAATAACCTTCACCATCAGACCAGACCAGTCCTGCATGCCCTCTGCAGAAGGCACCGATCTCCTCCTCCTGTCGGCAGGCTTGCGAACTGCTGCTCCTGCACCCTCAAAGGCAGAAAACAACCTCAACAGTACTACCTTCTCCACGCCTACTCCCTTCTGGATTCCTCTCCCTCTACAGCACAATGAGAAGCTATTTTTCCTCCACCTCACTTGGTCAACCTGCAATGTCCCTCCTCATGAAGTACGGCCGCCAGACCTTACCCGTTGTAAGGAAGCTGGCCAGCACTGTCTTGTGACATTACAGGGGGGTGTCAGAGAAATATCTAATGGTCACATGACTGACCTCCCGGTGACGAATATTAAGGAAATACCCCCTCGGAGCCGGACTGGGCCCAACAATAAAATAAGAGAAAAAGGACCGAGAGCCGCCAAGTTCACCTCTGCACTGGACGAGTAAAAGAGAGCACGACCAAGCAACGAGCGAGGACAAACCACGACACGGTCAGACCAGATCAACGGTTACCCACAGATCTACGGTTGCAAAGCGAGCGGCTACAGACGGGATCTTGCTGGAAGAACTAGCAGACGACAACGTACTACCCCCGCAGAGCTTTATTTGCATCTGCCATTGGCACAAGGACCTGCACGAGCTAGCTGCCCACTTCGTAGCAGTATGCATCCAAGCCTGTAGCAGATTTCTCACGGCGCATCAGTGTCTGCCTTCCCCTTGCCGCATTCTACTCCTCTGTTCAGCAGCGCATGTGGCTTCGCCCCTGCGCCCACTACAGCAAACATTTTCTCATCCCCTGCCATCAGCTTCAATCACTCGCTCAGCACACGGATCCGCCAGGTCAAACAGCCAATCTCGGTGCGACTTGCACACACGCTGATTTCTCTGCAACGTACTAACTTCCTTCCCTGCACCCACCTTTCACGTCATCATTAGCTGTCTCTACGAGGTATGGTTCATCAGGGTCATTTTGGACACCATCATATGGGTGTATAGTTCAGTATGATGATTTATGAAGGTTACATGAAGTTTCTGACAGGGAGTGTTCCTATGCGGTGAGTGTGTAGGGGGAGTGTGTGTGGAGATGGATGCTACATGTACACTGGTATATAATGTTTTTCTTCAAATGTGCAAGTTAATGTTGGGAGGAGGGGGTTCTATATGGTGAGTGTATGGAAGGAGTGTATGTTGAGATGGGTGATAAATATACACTAGTGCATAATGTTGTGGTTCAGATGTGCAAGTGAATAGGAGGGGGGTTGTATGTGGTGAGTGTTTGGGGGAGTGTATGTGGAGAAAGGTACTAAGTGTACACTGGTGTATAATGGTATGATTCATATGTGCAAGTGTGTGGGGGGGAGTGGGGGGGAGTGGGGGGGATATATATGGTGAGTGTATGTGGGAAGTTTATGTGGTGATGGGTGCTAAATGTACACTGGTATATAATGGGGTGATTCAGATATACAAGTAAATGTGGGGGGGGAGATGGGTTGTATGTGGTGAGTGTGTGGTGGGAGTGCATGTGGAGATGGGTGCTAAATGTGCATTGGTGTATGGTGTGATTCAGATGTGCAAGTTAATGTGGGAGTGAGGAGGGGAATGAAGGGGGGAGGGGATGAATGTGGTGAGTGTATGGGGGGAGTGTACAGGTAGATGGGTGCTAAATGTATGCGAGTGTATAATCTGTGATTCAGATGTGCAGGTGAATGTGGAGGGAGGGTGGAGGGGGATACGAGGGAGGGGGGGGGGATTTGTATGGTGAGTGTATGAGGAGAGCAAGCCAGAGAAAGGTTGAGCAAGCCAGGGAAAGTTGGAGCAAGCCACAAAAAGGTGAAGCAAGCCACGGAAAGGTGGAGCAAGCCAGAGAAATTTGGAGCAACCCTGAGAAAGGTGGACTAAACCAGGGAAAGGTGGAGCAAGCTAGAGAAAGGTGGATCAAGCCAGAGAAAGGTGGAGCAAGCCAGGAAAAGGTGGAGCAGGCCAGAGAAAGGTGGAGTAAGTCAGGGAATGGTGGAGCAAGACTGCGAAAGGTGGAGCAAGTTAGAGAACAGTGGAGCAAGCAAGAGAAAGGTGGAGCAATCTAGCGAAAGGTGGAGCAAGCCAGAGAAAGGTGGAGCAAACCAGAGAAAGGTGAAGTAAGCAAGAGAAAGGTGGAGCAAGCCAGAGAGAGGTGGAGCAGGCCAGAGAAAGGTGGAGTAAGCCAGGGAAAGGTGGAGCAAGCCACAGAAATGTGGAGCAAGCCATAGACTGGTGGAGAAAGCCATGCAACGGTAGAGCCAGCCATAGAAAGGTGTAGTAAGCCAGAGAAAGGTGGAGCAAGCCACAGAAGGGTGGAGCAATCCTGAGAAATGTGGAGCAAGCCAGGGAAATGTGGAGTAAGCCAGGGAAAGGTGTACCAGGCCAGAGACAGGTGGAGCGAGTCATGAAAAGGTGGAGCAAGCCAGAGAAGGGTGCAGCAAGCAAGAGAATGTTCAAACAATCCAAAGAAAGGTGGAGTAATCAAGATAATGGTGGAGGAAGCCAGAGAAAGGTGGAGCAAGTCACAGAAAGGTGGAGAAATCCAAAGAAACACGAAGCAAGCCAGAGAACCGCGGAGCAAGCGAGAGAAAGGTGCAACAAGCCAGAGAAAGGTGCAGCAAGCCAGGGAAAGGTGGAGCGAGACGGAGAAAGGTGGAGCAAGCCAGAGAAAGGAGGAGCAAGCTAGAAAAGGGTGAAGCAAGCCAGAGAAAGGTGGAGCAAGCCAGGGAAAGGTGGAGCAAGTCGGAGAAAGGTGGAGCAAGCCACAGAACGGTGGAGCAAGCGAGAGAAAGGTGGAGCAAGCCAGATAAAGTTGGAGCAAGCCAGGGAAAGGTGGAGCAAGCCGGAGAAAGGTGGAGCAAGCCGCGGAAACGTGGAGCAAGCCAAAGAAAGGTGGAGCAAGCCAGAGAAAGGTGGAGCAAGCCCGAGAAAGGTGGAGCAAGCAAGAGAAAGGTGGAGCAAGCCGGATAAAGGTGGAGCAAGCCAGAGATTGGTGGAGCAAGCCAGAGAAAGGTGCAGCTATCCAAAGAAAGCTGGAGCAAGCCAGGAAAAGGTAGAGAAAGCCAGAGAAATGTAGAGCAAGCCAGATAAAGATCGAGCAAGCCAGAGTAGGTTGGAGCAAGCCAGAGAACAGTGGAGCAGGCAAGAGAAAGGTTGAGCAAGCCAGGGAAAGGTGGAGCAAGCCAGAGAAAGCTGGAGCAAGCAAGAGAACGGTGGAGCAAGCATGAAACAGTGGAGCAAGCCAGATAACAGTGGAGCAAGTTAGAGAAGAGTGGAGCAAGCCACGGAAAGGTAGAGCAAGCCGAGGAAAGGTGGAGCAAGCCAGAGAAAGCTGGAGCAAGACAGAGAACGGTGGAGCAAGCCGTAAAACAGTGGAGCAAGCCAGAGAAGGGTGGAGCAAGCCAGAGATAGGTGGAGCAAGCCAGAGAAAGTTGGAGTAGGCCAGAGAAAGGTGGAGCAAGCCAGGGCAAGGTGAAGCAAGCCAGAGAAAGGTGGAGCAAGCGAGAGAAAGGTGGAGCAAGCCAGAGATTGGTGGAGCAAGCCAGAGAAAGGTGGAGCAAGCGAGAGAAAGGTGGAGCAAGCCAGAGATTGGTGGAGCAAGCCAGAGAAAGGTGGAGCAAGCGAGAGAAAGCTGGAGCAAGACAGAGAACGGTGGAGCAAGCCGTAAAACAGTGGAGCAAGCCAGAGAAGGGTGGAGCAAGCCAGAGATAGGTGGAGCAAGCCAGAGAAAGTTGGAGTAGGCCAGAGAAAGGTGGAGCAAGCCAGGGCAAGGTGAAGCAAGCCAGAGAAAGGTGGAGCAGGCCAGAGAACGGTGCAGCAAGCAAGACAAAGGTGGAGCAAGCCACAGACTGGTGGAGCAAGCCAGAGAATGGTGGAGCAAGCAAGAGAAGGGTGGAGCAAGCCAGATAAAGGTGGAGCAAAGGCCAGGCTTGTGCCAGACTTGTGCCAAAGTTGTGCCAAAGTTGTGCAAGAGTTGTGCCAGAGTTGTGCCAGAGTTGTGCTAGAGTTGTGCCAGAGTTGTGCCACAGTTTTTCCAGAATTGTGCCAGAGTTGTGCCACTATTGTGCCATTGTTTTGCCATTGTTGTGCCAGAGTTGTGCCAGAGTTGTGCCATAGTTGTGCCAGAGTTGTGCCAGAGTTGTGCCAGAGTTGTGCCAGAGTGCTACCAGAGTTGTGCCAGAGTTGCGCCAGAGTTGTGCAAGAGTTGTGCCAGAACTATGCCATAGTCGTGCCAGAGTTGTGTTCGAGTTGTGCCAGAGTTCTGCTAGAGTTGTGCCAGAGTGGTGCCACAGTTGTGCCAGAGTTGTGCCAGATTTGTGCCAGAGTTGTGCCATAGTTGTGCCAGATTTGTGCCAGAGTTGTGCCAGAGTTGTGCCAGAGTGCTACCAGAGTTGTGCTAGAGTTTTGCCAGAGTTGTGCCAACATTTTGCCAGAGTTATGCCAGAGTTGAGCCAGTGTTGTGCCAGAGTTGTACCAGTGTTGTTCCAGAGTTGTGCCAGAGTTTTGCCTGAGTTGTGCCAGAGTGGTGCTGGAGTTGTGCCAGAGTTGTGCAAGAGTTGTGCCAGAGTTGTGCCAGAGTTGTGCTAGAGTTGTGCCAGAGTTGTGCCAGAGTTTTGCCACAGTTGTGCCAGAGTTGTGCCAGCGTTGTGCCAGTGTTTTGCCAGTGTTTTGCTAGAGTTGTGCCAGAGTTGTGCCATAGTTGTGCCAGAGTTGTGCCAGTGTTGTGCCAGTGTTATGCCAGAGTTGTGCCAGAGTTGTCCCAGAGTTGTGCCAGAGTTGTGCGAGAGTTGTGCCAGAGTGGTGCCAGAGTTGTGCCAGAGTTGAGCCAGAGTTGTGCCAGAGTTGTGCGAGAGTTGTGCCAGAGTGGTGCCAGAGTTGTGCCAGAGTTGAGCCAGAGTTGTGCCAGAGTTGTGCGAGAGTTGTGCCAGAGTGGTGCCAGAGTTGTGCCAGAGTTGAGCCAGAGTTGTGCCAGAGTTGTGCGAGAGTTGTGCCAGAGTGGTGCCAGAGTTGTGCCAGAGTTGAGCCAGAGTTGTGCCAGAGTTGTGCGAGAGTTGTGCCAGAGTGGTGCCAGAGTTGTGCCAGAGTTGAGCCAGAGTTGTGCCAGAGTTGTGCGAGAGTTGTGCCAGAGTGGTGCCAGAGTTGTGCCAGAGTTGAGCCAGAGTTGTGCCAGAGTTGTGCGAGAGTTGTGCCAGAGTGGTGCCAGAGTTGTGCCAGAGTTGAGCCAGAGTTGTGCCAGAGTTGTGCGAGAGTTGTGCCAGAGTGGTGCCAGAGTTGTGCCAGAGTTGAGCCAGAGTTGTGCCAGAGTTGTGCGAGAGTTGTGCCAGAGTGGTGCCAGAGTTGTGCCAGAGTTGAGCCAGAGTTGTGCCAGAGTTGTGCGAGAGTTGTGCCAGAGTGGTGCCAGAGTTGTGCCAGAGTTGAGCCAGAGTTGTGCCAGAGTTGTGCGAGAGTTGTGCCAGAGTGGTGCCAGAGTTGTGCCAGAGTTGAGCCAGAGTTGTGCCAGAGTTGTGCGAGAGTTGTGCCAGAGTGGTGCCAGAGTTGTGCCAGAGTTGAGCCAGAGTTGTGCCAGAGTTGTGCGAGAGTTGTGCCAGAGTGGTGCCAGAGTTGTGCCAGAGTTGAGCCAGAGTTGTGCCAGAGTTGTGCGAGAGTTGTGCCAGAGTGGTGCCAGAGTTGTGCCAGAGTTGAGCCAGAGTTGTGCCAGAGTTGTGCGAGAGTTGTGCCAGAGTGGTGCCAGAGTTGTGCCAGAGTTGAGCCAGAGTTGTGCCAGAGTTGTGCGAGAGTTGTGCCAGAGTGGTGCCAGAGTTGTGCCAGAGTTGAGCCAGAGTTGTGCCAGAGTTGTGCGAGAGTTGTGCCAGAGTTGTGCCAGGGTTCTGCCAGAGTTGTGTTAGAGTTATGCCAAAGTTGTGCCGGAGTTGTGATAGAGTTGTGCCAGAGTTGTGCAAAAGTTGTGCCAGAGTTGTGCCAGAGTTTTGCTAGGTTTGTGCTAGAGTTTTGCTTGAGTAGTGCCATAATTGTTTCAGAGTTGTGCCAAAGTTACGGCAGAGTTGTGCGGCTTGACCGTGTATTTGGAAGCAACCAAGATTGACGAGTTTATCTTTTCCAAATGCAAAGAGAATTGTTGAAAACCTTTAGGAAAGACATTGAAAAAATGAAATCTATGAATAATTTTGATTGATCTTACAACTTGAGAGATCGGATAAATTGTTCACATTTGATTGATACCGTACTATCAATGGGACGTGTAGATCGATGTTAACCATGTCATGACATGGTGTGTCGTTTGTGTTATATTGATTTACAAATAGAACCTACAATCAGATTATTTGGATTCAATTGATCTTTGACTGAGGCCACAAATAGAACTCCTCTAGGGTACTTTACGTGCCTCAATAAGGCAGGATAACATTAACTCTCATGATTTTTTCTCCTCGAATGGATACTTGATTCGACTTTGGTTTACCAGAATCATCCTCCGTTTACCCGAAAGATCATAAGGAGGCTTTTAAAACTCCCTTAATTTTGAGGATGGTTCACTTGTTATACATTGCCAAACGCAAGTACAATGGCTTTTTGGATGTCACGGCTTTGGACTCCATTGGCGATTGTTTGTCAAATGAGGGTGGTACCCTCTACCAGTGTCTTATGTAAGGCATATATTTGAGGATGGTTTGATTGAAGATTTTGATTCATCATGTGTTTTCGATAGTCGCATGGGGGCATTGACAGAATTTGAATTGATTGAATAAACAATTTGTTTCATAAAATCAAGGCGTTTAGAGACTCGCAGTCAAGGCAGCTTATGAGATAGGATGTTCACGTTATGTTGGAGTGTGGCATTGATGACATTGACCGACAGATTGATGCCATGATCATCATTGGTCATCACATCTTTAATTGGTGAATGTATGATGTAAAGGCTCGCCATGCCCATATGTCTATATCGTCACTCATTCTAGTGGTGACTGATCAAGTCATCGCCCTAGACACGTTTGTCCAATTGTCAATCAAACTATAATCTTTAAGGCTTCTTGTGCATGTGACTCCATCTATGAGACATAACTCAATCATCGTGGGTTAAAACACCAACGATTTTCTTAAATCCTCAAGAGTATGTCGTTGATATCCACCCCCTTCTTTACTCCATCATTGGTAGGATGTGCAACACAAAGGGGAAAATGTCACCGATTGAGTGATGCCATCCACCGAAAGATCAAAGAATGTAAACTACACTCAAGGACTATCACCGGGTTCTATGGAATGAGGTATGTGACTCTCTAACTGACCCAGGCTTATCTTGTTGCTTCAGGTGAAAACCTACCCAAACCCTGGAGGCTGATTGACCTAAACCAATTCAAGGTTGGACAAACCCTTCCTTTGGGTAGGGTGGGGTCATTGCCTAGACTTGGGAGGTCAAAAGAAACACGCCATTGTTGTGGATATTGTGGATATGCTAGATTATGGACACAATGAGTTTGTAGCAATGAAGATGAGTGGGAGGATTATGCGGTGGAATGAGGAACTTTGCTTGGGGGGGGAGGGGTAAAGAGGCTACACCTTACAAATGCAGGAACGTCGTTGCAAACTGGTTGATCCAAATTTGGATACGCTAGGAGGTGTGGTCTTTGTGGAGCGGCGAGATACTGCACCCGCATACCTCGCCCGTTGTGCGCTGATGCGTACTTGCTAATTCTTCTCATTTCGCATCACGGCGTTGACTTCTAGTATTGTTGCCTCATCCCCGAATGTCATCGGACACGTCAACAAAAGATGGTTTGCGGCAACTTTCAGGTGTTGTGGGTNTTGCAAACTGGTTGATCCAAATTTGGATACGCTAGGAGGTGTGGTCTTTGTGGAGCGGCGAGATACTGCACCCGCATACCTCGCCCGTTGTGCGCTGATGCGTACTTGCTAATTCTTCTCATTTCGCATCACGGCGTTGACTTCTAGTATTGTTGCCTCATCCCCGAATGTCATCGGACACGTCAACAAAAGATGGTTTGCGGCAACTTTCAGGTGTTGTGGGTTGTATTTTAGGTTCGGGCTCCTCCCAGGCCCGCTGTTGCAAAGCCTAGGAGGTTCCCCTTCAACAAAGGCGGAATTTAGTCCCCCGAACCATTTCGAACATGTAAATATTTCATTTTCAACCTCTAAAAAGAGGCAAGTGTTGCTCGCAAAGCGTGCATAGGGTTACATAGTAACTAAGCAAAAGTATTCGTAATAGTATCTCGTAAGAGGCTAAATAATTGCCCGCAATGTGGACCACATAATGGAAGGTTTGCCAAGAGACCTTACCTTGCCCGTGGAAGCCAAAACTGGTTGTAAATGGGCTGCCAAACTGTCACCCGCATTCGTTCAACCTTTTTTTATGTTCGCCCATGTGTGCTCTTAAACATTGCGTATGGTTCGGGCGAACTCTTCCTAAATTGCTTCAAGTTATGCTGGATTTATTCCAGCTTGTGTGGGTGTAAAAGCTAGAAAAACACAACCAAAAAATTGAACGAATGCGCTTGGCGATATAGTGTTATGTATAACAATTCACCAAAATATTGAAGAAGAACCTCATAAGGCATTTCTTCTCGGTTTTTTTAATACCATGGTTTTATCTGATGATTATTCAATCTAAAGGATATCAATTTGTTCTTGTATTGTGAACATGCTAGTTTCACACGTCTATTATGAACTTCACCAAAAAAATGATCCTTTACAAATTTGGATGAAGTTTGAATGTTTCCTTATGTTATGAAAAATAAGATGACGCAATTATAGGCGTAATTGAATTGATTTATCTTCTTCTATGCTGGTGGTTGAATTTCTTTTCTTTCATTTGCATTTTGACCCTGTTTGATGTCGGGTTCACGAGTCTCAAGAGTTTACCTGGCGAGGCCAAGGAGGAGCGACATAGAGGCGAAAAACAACATCAAATTCCTGCTCGCCAACGGACGGGAGGGGTTGGACCCAACCCAACGTACATTCCTTACCCTTTTGTCCTGGCGTCGGACTGGTCATTCCGTACTATCCGGGGTCCGTCCGGACATCTAGGTCTATGTCCGTGGTGTTTTTTCTTATGGGCCAACCTTCGTCGTGCGTCCGCGGACGTGGAGGGGCATACAGTCCAACAATGTCTTACACTCTGCTGGGTGGAATTTTCATAAAAATGACCAATCCACCAACCACGGTTTTCTTCAGCATCTTTTGGCACGCGAAGCGACCCAAACAGATCCGATAACCCAAATAGACCGGATATCCTGAGAAAATACGGCCTTACATGATGTAACGAATTGGCATGGGAAGCTTGGCCCATTGAGCCAAAACCGCGGTTTTGGCCCAATGGGCCAAGCTTCCCATGCCAATTCGTTACATTGGTATCAGAGCGCCAGGGTTCGAGTCCCTCTGTGGACGCCGAAGGCGGGTCCACTCCTAGGTGGGAGGAGTGTAGCGCGGGCCGGCTTCTCCTCATGGCTTGAACGGGTCCTGGACTGTGGGCGATTGGATGGGATGGATTTAAGGTCGGAGACCCTCAATCAACGCGGTTTTGGCCCAATGGGCCAAGCTTCCCATGCCAATTCGTTACACATGACATGTGGACTAAAGCACACCCTTCTATTCGGGGAAGCGGTGCTGAAAGGACCTCTGCGTCACTTTGTCCGGAGGACGCTCTGTGCGATCCGCCACAAGTGCGTTTTCCAGGCGGACTCATTGTGGAAGGAACTGGGTTGCCGTCGGTCGAATGGCTCTCGAGGTCGGTGGACTCATGGCCACCGAGCGGTGGTGACGCCGAGGGCTTCCCCTCCGGCCGTGGCGACGTTTCCCATGCCTCAGTTCAGCCAGCGTTCCATGGCCGCTTCCCACGTGCAATCCTGCCAGCTCGAAGCTGCCCTTGCAGGGATTGTGGTTCCGCATCCACAGCTGTTGCAGCGACTGCGCCCACGAGAGATCCGGGTACGGGGAACGAAGACATTGAGCAGCGTGGAAGTTGTGCACGAAGTGGGATGCACGCGGCGAAGAGGCCTTGCTTCAAGTGGTGCGAATAGGATTACACGGCTTCGCCTCTGCACCTCGAAAGTGCCGACGATCGCAAACTGGCAGCTGGCGGGGCTCGCTATGGAGGCGAAGCCATGGCTTGTCGAGGATTCAGCAGAAGCGGGCATCGACGTGGATCGCCTTGAGCAGTCGCCCTCCCTCATTTCGCGTGCCGCTGCTTCGCGGTTCCAGCTTCTGAGGAGAACCGCCGGGACAATTTGGCTCTGCGAGGACTGCGCCTGGCGACGGGTCGGGAGCACCTTACACGCCAAGAAGGCATTTCGCCGCGTCACTCCCCATGAAGCAAGGAGCGGAGGCAGCAGGAGTGGGGGCGACGGCGCCAGCAGCAGCAGCAGTGGCAGCAGTAGCAGCAGCAGCAGCAGCAGCAGCAGCAGCAGCAGCAGCAGCAGCAGCAGCAGCAGCAGTACTAGCACGAGGATTGTGTTGTTCAAGACAGCAGCGTTACCTGATCTCCCATCTCTACAAGGCACGTGCGAGAGACGCAACAGAGGGAGAACATAATGAATTCGTTTCAGTCGTCCTCAACAAACGGACTGACAGGGACGCCGCAGGGCAAGTGCGCTGGCGCGGTGGACAGACTGAGCGAAGCAGTGAAGGATTCTGTCACGAGGGCTCCAGGCTGTCTGGATGTGACTGTCAGAAAAAAGACAGAATCTGAAACGGCAGCATGAGGAGTGACATCGTCAGAAATGATAGCAGCAGCTGCAGTGGATGTGTTGGCTGTCATCCAACTACCAAGATGAGGTTTCCGACCCAACAACTTCTCTCTCTCCACTGCCACCTCAGGTCAGTCACTGCCACCTCTCCCTCAAGCCTCGTCTCAATCCCTCCTACAGTGTTCCCCCATATCCCCCCCCCCCACCCCACCCCTCACATACATACGTGGAGCAACTCAGCTTCCCAGTGCTCACCACTGTCAGGAGTCACATCTGGACCCTTTGGTATAAAAGGCTTGGGTGTTCGCAGTCTTGTGCCAAGTGCCCTTGTTTCCTGCAGTGGGAGATATCCTTGTGAATCCTACCCACTCCCACCCCCTCCTCTACAAAGAACCACAAGTTGTCCGCTGTGTGTCTCAGTCCTTCAGCCCTGCAACAGGGAGAGACTGCTGTTTCAGTTCTCCCAGGCCTGGAACTCCAAGCTGCTGACCTCGTGGGTCGGCCGACCTTTTTCTGTGTCGTGTAGCTTGTAAAGACNTCCCCAGTTCACCGCTTTGTCTTCTTGCACCTGATTGGTTTCTCACAAACTGAGTCACCATTTGTGTCACCGCACGGCACGGCGTGGCAGTTTGCGCTGAACCTGGAGTACTTGGAGGGCGAGTTCTACCTCCACTCTGCGTACGGGAAGGGTCTCGAGGGCTTTGCTCCGCAGCTCACGGGCGGCGGCCCTCCCTCCGTTGGCGGCCGCAAGGCGCTGCTGTCAGAGCCCGTGCAGAAGATTGCAGAGGAGTTTGGCCTCATCGAGATTGGCCACGTGCGGTGCGTGCGCTTGCGTGCGTTTGTGGCTGTTCTTGCTTTCTTGTGGAATTTGTGACCTGCCATGCTCTTGGTGTTTTCTGAAGAAGCATGTGTCCTGACGTCCGTTTTTGGACGGGAAGGCGATGCGGAACTTGAAGGACGGCCTCACAAATTGCGATGTTTTGTTGTGTTTTGTCCTGTTGCTTTGTCATGCTTCACCACGCAGCATATTCCGTGAGTTTCTGGGTGCGGCTGCCGTTCCGCGCCCAGCCATCGACATCAGCGTGCAGACGTGGACCACGTTCGCCAGGCTGGCTCTGGGCCCACTCTCCGCGCCGTTTGACCCATACGCCAACGACGCCAACTGGCTCATTGCCGCGTTCATCCTTCCCTACGTCGGCCTCACCGCCTACGTCGGCGCCAACCCCCTCCTCAACAGCCAGAACGCCAAGGCGGTGCGTGCGTCAATCTGTGTGTTTTGCAGCTGTGCTTTCACCTGTCTTGATTCGCCGTAAGTGGCCTTGGTGGAGGGATGACGGTCTGTATGCAAAGAGTGCATTGAGCATGGTTGCACATGGAGATGCTGAGAAGCATCTTTGCAGTGGAGGAGTTGAGCAAACCTTGTTTCTTTGTCCTCCCCCCCCCCC
>SZWC01000100.1:454794-476089 GCA_023375785.1 Penium margaritaceum
AAAACCCCCCCCCCCCCCCCTCCCTCCCCCAATCAGCCGCTCCACACACGCCAGTTTCATCAACAGATCCAAGAAGCAGCAGCAGCACATCACTGCACTGGGCTATCCACCTGGAGTGCAAGTTCTCGCGTGGGTGTGATGATGAGCGCTCTCAGACTGCACTCCCTTCCCTCGCGTGCTCGCTTGCCGCCTCCTCCACTACCCTCGTCCCCTTCGCCCTCCCCTCCCTCCCTCGCACTCTTCTTCTCCTGCTTCTCCCTCTCGTCCAGCAGGCGCTGCAAGATGGGCAGTCCGAAGGCAAGGGTCTTTCCCGAACCGGTCTCTGCGGCGCCCACCACGTCCTGCACGTTCTCACAAAAACGAACGGAAACCATGGCGTTGGTCAGCCACAGCATTAAGCACACATGGCGTCGAACACACATGGCGTCGAGCACACATGGCGTCGAGCATACATGGCGTCGAGCACAGATGGCGTCGAGCACACATGCCATCGAACACACATGGCGTCAAGCACTCATGGCGTCGAGCACACATGGCGTCGAGCATACATGGCGTCAAGCACACATGGCGTCGAGCACACATGTCACTGTAGAGCAGGAAAGCGGACAACCAAAACCCGAAGCCCGACCGGGATTGAGCGGAAACCCAATCTCTAAAACCGGAAAACTAGCTCAAACCCTAGCACCCTGACCATGACCCAAAACCCGAAACCGATCCCCATATGGCGGTGTGGTGCCTACGAACAGCCACGACCCTGGCTGGCCATGGTGCTGTTTTCTGTGTGTGAGAACAAGAATAGGCGATGGGAACAAGGTGCGCAGGGGGCGCCATCCGCGCAGGCCCAGGCAAATGCAACGTGGGGCTAGGTGGGGCGGGGCGGCGAGATAGGGCAGGGTGGAGCAACCTTATGCAATGCCAACTGAGGCACTGTGGTGCAATGTGGCGCGCTGTCATGTGCTACAATAGTATGCAATGAGAGATGCAATAGCAAAGCATGCAAAACATTGCAATGAAGGGTGATGCACTGCCGTGCACTGCGGCACATTGCAGCGCATTTCAGTGCACTGCAACACACTGCAAATCTCTGTAGAAGTACGCCAACACAGTCGCCAACAAGTTGGCGCACCATCGCCAACATGGTGTGATGAACAGAAAGGAAATGGGATGCACTGGCAGGTCACAGTGTGCCACGCATAGCAATGCAGTGCGAGGGAATGCAACGCAGTTCGACGCGCACGACAACTCACACGGCCTTGGTGGGCAGCAGGCGGGATGCAAGCGCTCTGCACCGACGTCGGCGTGGTGAACCCTAGATCCGCCAGCCCCTGCAGCAGCAGCGGGTGCAGCCGCAGGTCTCGCCACCCCTCCTCCACTGCCTCTAGCCTCTCCGCGCTCGTGTCTGTGTCCTGATGCTGCCCTTGCCCCTGCCGCTGCTGCTGCTGCTCCAACTCTCCTTGGTCCTTCTCGCTCTCTTCCTTGTGCTTCTTCTCCTTTTTCCGCTTCTCTCTCTCTTTCCTCCTCTTCTTCATCTCCTCTTTCTTCTTCACCCGTTCTTCCGCTTTCCTTTTTGCTTCCCCCGCCAACTCTCCACCCTTCGCCTCATCTCCCATCAGTCCTTCCTGTTTTGCCTCCAGGCCGCAGCCTCCTCCTCCTCCTCCTCCATCGCCACCTTCTTCCTCCAACGCACTCCCCTCCTGTCCATCCTCAACCCCTACTTCCACATCCTCTCCCTTTTCAGCTGCACCTCTCTTTCCTCCAGCCGATGCCTTCTTGGGCCCTTTCTTCTCTCTCTTCCTCGCCCGCTTTCCTCCAGCTTGAGGGAGTGAATCCTCAGCCGGTGCTCCTGCTGCTGCTGCTTCTCCTCCTGCTTCTGTCGAAGCTGCTGCTGCTGCTGCTGCTGGCGCAGGAAGTGGGGCGTCAAGAGGCGCTGCTCCAGTCCATTCGTCCAGTTCTTCCAGACAAATGAAGCCTGGAGAGGAAGAAGCAAACATGCCGCCACGTCCACCACAAAATGAAATGTGCCACGTGGCACGTGGCAAAGAATGGCAGTCCTGACACAATAGGATGGTGGTCAGATATGGCCCACATCGTAGGGGAGACATGAAGGCAGTGGCAGTGGCGTCTCAGGAATTGGACAGCAGCCGCTTGTGTTGCTGCTACAGCTGGGAGCACCGCCAGCGCCGCCGCCGCAGCTAGTGCTGTTAAACGATTCGCGATTCCTTAGTTTAAAGGAATCAAAACATAAGAAATCAGCACTTCTGATTTGATTACATTTATTGCAATGTTGAGGCTCGATCACTGACTGAATTAGATCATCCCCGCGTAACCACAGATCAAAATCAGATTGCAAATTTCCGACGTATTTCGATCTTGGGGATTTTGTTGCATACAATAAAGGGAACTGAGAGGATCGCGTCTGATGGCCTATGTGCTATCATGCGTCGCTAAGATTTGCAACTTCATGGCCTCAATCCTCAAAAGTATTACACATTGCACACTTGTCGTCATTTCATTTCGATAATGACCCAAAAAAAAATCGAATCAGGAATCACATTGAATCATACTGAATATCTGTGCCCAAGGCCAAACTGGATCAAAATCACGACTTCCAATCCTAATGATTGTGGATCCCAACGACTTACAATCGGACCAATTCCAGGTTTGATCGATTTTTAGTAGAAAATGATAATTGTTTTAACAGGTCTAGCCGCAGCAGCAGCCGACGCCGGTGCCACTGCCACTGCCGCCGCAGCCGCCGCCGCCGCTGCAGCCGCCGCTACTGCCACTACTGCTACCACAGTGACCGACCGCTACCGCCACTGCCTCTGCCGCCGCTGCCCCTGCCGCCGCCGTGGCTGCCACAACTGACGTCACTTGCACTACAGAAAGCAAGCTTTGGCTGACCACCCGAAACCTCCACCAGCTTCCGCCGGTCGAACAGTGTAATGTGAAGACGAAACATGTCCTCAACAATGACATGTGGTAAACAACGACATATGGTAAACAACGACATATGGTAAACAACGACATATGGTAAACAACGCCATATGGTAAACAACGACATATGGTAAACAACGACATATGGTAAACAACGACATATGGTAAACAACGACATATGGTAAACAACGACATATGGTAAACAACGACATATGGTAAACAACGACATATGGTAAACAACGACATATGGTAAACAACGACATATGGTAAACAACGACATATGGTAAACAACGACATATGGTAAACAACGACATATGGTAAACAACAACATATGGTAAACAACGACATATGGTAAACAACGACATATGGTAAACAACGACATATGGTAAACAACGACATATGGTAAACAACGACATATGGTAAACAACGACATATGGTAAACAACGACATATGGTAAACAACGACATATGGTAAACAACGACATATGGTAAACAACGACATATGGTAAACAACGACATATGGTAAACAACGACATATGGTAAACAACGGCATATGGTAAACAACGACATGTGGTAAACAACGGCAGTCATGGCTCACATCGGCAGGCATGCAACCCATCCTGACTCCGCAGAAATCGGTTCTGGCGGCGGCGGCGGCTGCTGCTGCTGCTGCTGCTGCTGCTGCTGCTGCTGCACTGACTGGATTGCCTCGATGTGTTGGCTGGCGGAAGCCATATCTTGAGGCAATACCTCCGGACAGCACAGAGCAAGATGTGGGTCTAGGGTTAAGGGTTAGGGTTGAGGGCAGGGGTCGGGGTTAAGAGTTGAGGGTTAGGGTTGAGAGTTGAGGGTTAGGGTTAAGAGTTGAGGGTTAGGGTTGAGAGTTCAGGGTTAGGGTTTCTGTGTGACCAACGAGTTGAAAGCAAGTGGCTGCTACACCCACAGACGGCTCAACATTTCAAACTTTATCAGGCGAAAGCAAAAAAGGTTGCACGCCAGGGCAAGATTCGCCAAGGCAGGGTGTACAGGGGTGGGGTGGGGCGGGACGGGGCGGGGCGGGACAGAGCGGGGCCAGGCGGGGTCGGGCGGGGCGAGGCGGGGCGGGCCGGGACGGAGCAGGGCAGGGTGGGGCGGGGCGGGGCGGGGCAGGCCGGGACGGAGCAGGGCGGGGTGGGGCAGGGCGGGGCGGGGCAGGGCGGGGTAGGGCGGGGCGGGGCGGGGCGGGGCGGGGAGAGGTGGGGCGGTGCGGGGCAGGGTGGGGCAGGGCTCATGTACTTCCAATAGACGCATTGTCCTCAGCCATGCCCACCATGAGGTTCTGTGAAACGTCTTCTGCATTCAATGCCGTCTTTTTGTTCCCTAGACGTTTTGCGAGACACAACAGGAAAAGACAAGACAAAGCGAGACAAGACAAGACAAGACAAGACAAGACAAGACAAGGCAGCACAGGACAGGACAGGAAAAGACAAGAAAAAGACAAGGAAGGCAAAGGCAAAGTGGAAATTTTCACACACCTCCAGCAGAAGCTTCGTCGTCATTCATGCCCACCATGAGGTGCCGCAGCTGCTGTTCCGCGCCCTCGTCCGCAGCGGCAACCACCGACCGCCACCGCACACCCTGCCCCTGCCCCGATCCTGCCCCTCGCCCTGCTCCTGTCCCTCGGCCTCCTCCACTTCCGCCTCTGCCTCCGCCCCCGCCTCTGCCCTTCCCGCCGCCACCACCGCTCCTGCCGCCCAACCTGCCACCTCTCAAACGCTTCCCCACAGGCCTGCCTCGGCTGCCGGCAGCCCCACTCTCCCCGCCGCTTCCGACGGGGCGCCCCGATCGCTCCCTCGTACCCGACTTGGGCACCTTCAGCCCTCTCCCCTTCTCCCTCCCGGTGCCCTTCCCGACGCCTCCCTTGGGCTTGCCCATTATCCTGCGCTGCACACGGACGAGAGGAGGAGATGCCTTCTGCTCCTACAGCTGTTCAATCTAGGGAATCCCCACTGTCAGCGGTCAAACGCCAGCGGGTCACGGCGGGAGCTTGGAAAACGATGAGGGTGTGGAACAACAACGTCGTGCATGGTCACTCGCGCCTTGGAAGGGTCTCAGCGCCAAGTGCAGCTGTCGGTAAGTTCATAATTCTGTTATGGGTCAATTACTTCGTTAGCGACGAGTGCGAGAGTTTATTGTGTTTGGTGATTCGACTCGCAACTTATTAACAATACTGGTTCCTGACAAAACTTATTGACAGTAAGTAGCCCCGGTCTCCGCGGGGTCGCTCCGATTTTTTTAACCGACCAATTTGAAATCGTTCTTCTGGCCTCGAACTTAGACAGACGATCTTTCCTAGTCCGAACATGTTATACCGGAGAATTATATGTCTAAATCATACGACAGAAACGTTTTGCAGACACCATACCTCAATGTAGGTCTATCTAATAAGACATTTTGCCTCATCAGAAAGAAACGAATCACGCATCAACTTTAGTGATAAATAAAAAATTAAACAAATTAAAAAATAAAAATATTTTTAATTTCATTGTAATTCTAGGGAAAGTTTAAATTATTTTTCAGCTTGAATGATAGTGTATAAAGAATAAAATAAAAGCACTATAAAATGTTTTCACTCCTACGAATAGAAAGTTTTCGAAAAATCGTGAAATTAAAATTCACTTAAAATAATTTTTTTGCGCGTTCATTAAAGTCACGAAATAATGAAATTGTAAATTAATTAACAAAATTATATATTTTCATGGTTTAAAGAGTAATGTTTCTCTTTTAACTTTGTTTTCAACATGGAGGCAATTCAAAGATTTTTTTCATGTTTATAAAGACATGAAAAGAAAGAAATAATGCAAAACATTATCTTAAGGATAGAATTCTTAAGATGTTTCATGAAAATACCGTTTTGTGGTTATGGATTCCGGATGAATGATGAAATTTAAATATTCCAGAAATATTTATATGTACTTGATTCCTTTTAAAAACAAATTCAACCAGTGTGAAATTTTTTGTAAGGATGATTTAAGAAATTTTAACATCCCCAAATATGTGTTGGAATTTCAAATTACGTTGTTAAGACCAAATCTAATGTTCTTCATTAAAAAATGTAATATTCGAACATCATATTGTGAGAAGATTTTGAAATTAATTAATTTTAAGTTTTCATATCATTAATTAATTAAAAACCCTCTTCAAACAAGATGTTTTAGTATGAATCTTTCCATGAATGGCATTGTGTAAGGTCTTAAAAACTTGAAATAGGATTCAATTACATGTTTTTGGATATTAAAATTCTTAAACCATCCTCATAATAGTTTTCAGCTGGGTTTTAAATTTCCTCAATGGAATGAAATATAAAAGGAAATTGATAAATGTTGTAAATTTCATCATTTATACAGAATTCATAACCAGAGAACTGTTATTTTTATGAGAAATCACAAACGTTCAATCATTGATATAAATTTTTGCATTATTTCTTCCTTCTTATGTTTTTTTCAACACGAACAAAAGGTTTGAAATTCCTCCATATTGAAAACAAATTTGAAACAGAAATTTTAATTATTACAACATAAACAAATAGAATTGTGTCTGTTTATTTACGATTTCATAATTCTTAAACTTGATGAGGGCGCAATTTTTTATTTTTAACTGGCATGTCATGTCATGTTCATTTAATTCATGTTTATTATGAGATATTCAATAAAAAAATTTCATTCTATTTTTATTTGATTCTTCATACATTATCGTTCAAGCAACAAAATCATTGAAACTTCTTGTAGACTCATAGTGAAATGAAAAATATTATTCTTTTTTCATTTTTTTTGTTTTATGTTTATCACTTAATTTGAGGTGTGATTCGTTGTTTTTCTGATTAGGCAACATTTCATATGATATAGACCTAGATTGAGGTATGGTGTCTGTGCAAAAAGGTTTTGCCGCATGATTCTGACATATAGTTCTTCACTAGAACATGTTTGGACTAAGAGAAATCTTCTGTCGAAGTTCGCGGCCAGAAGGTTGATTTCAAATTGGCCGGTGAAAAACATTGGAGCGGCTTCGCGGAGACTGGGGCTACTGAATGCAAATAAGTCTTATGAAGAACTAGTATTGTAAATAAGTTGCGAGTCGAATCACCTAAGACAATAAAGTCTCGCACTCGTCACTAACGAAGCAATTGTCCCTTCTGCTATTGGCCATGCATGCAAAGTACCCTGACGTACACAAGTCCCTAAAAGTAGAACATGGGCATTCTGTCATTACGTTCATGGTCCACCGCGCAGACTTCAAGATTTCTACCCCGTTTGGCCGACGGCGTTTTGGCCAACTTTCCCGACCTCGAGTGTTCCGTTCCTGAAGTTTTTGACAGCTTCGACCACTCTCTAGAATGATCGACAAAAGTGTCGCAAACCATGTCGATGTTCCAATATCGTTCGGTCGACTTCTCGACGAGACCACTTTTACAAAAAAAAGTGTCGCAATACTCTAGAAGCCCCCCGACTTCTCGACGGAACTTCTCACATCCATCACTCACGGCGCGACCTCGCACGCGTCGTTCGACTAGAACGTCGATGACCGGACTTATGTCTCATTCTCATTGTCGACATTGTATACATGTGCTCAACACACTCGACACTTGTCATCGAAGTACACTTAGTACTTAATACAAATCATCCATTTGTCCCAAACACCCGAGCCGTCTTTTGCACCGCACCTCATCCCTGTGAACCACCTACACTCTGCTCGGTGTAGGAGGGGCAACCAATGCATTAACTACTTGGCGAAAACCTTGCTCGTGTCCTTGGCGCATCTCCACTATTCAGAAGATCGCAGACTTGGCGACGACAATGGTAAACACAAGAAGCGCACCCGGCGACGAGCAACAGTCAATGGCAAGTACTCCGACGGTGGCGGATCAGCAGTAGCAAACAACGACACTCTCGAGATGAACAAGGTGGCAGTGACAACTTTCGCGACGAATGGTGCAGCACTGACGAACCCGAGGGCCGGTCCGATGATGGACCCCTCGGGCTCGGGAAACCCTTCGACCCTACCGCAGCCCGTTGGCTCAACACCTGGCACGATGGAAGGCACCAGCCAACAAGCGCGAATCAACAAAGACATGTGCCAGAAGTTTTTACACTCAAGAGCCTTAACACCCAATTGCTCCAACAGCTCAATCCGACGATGGACGAGCTTTGAATTTCTCGTGTGCGCAAAGCAATGTTCACCGAGAGAGTTTTGCAACTCACGAATAAACCCCAGATTCGACCAGCCCTCCCCGAACCATTCAATCCCACAAACTTGAAGGGAGTGACAGTCAAAATGTGGCTGACGAGTTTGGAGGTGTACGTGCTGGGGTCAACAATGAAAGAACAGAAAATTGACCTCGCGGGCCCTCTTTTGCGTGGTATGGCTTTGAGTTCGTGGTCCGATCCGAAGGCCATGCAACAACAGCATAAGACCGGCAGAGTTGCATCAACAGCTCTCATGGTCGCTCTGTCATCGTTGACTTCAGGCATATTATCTCTCAAGGAGGTCAATCTAGCATGGCACGACTCTCTCGCGCCACCAAAAATGTGGAGCGACTTCGCACGCGCTACCCGCGCTCACTTTGGGAAGTTGAATGAGAAGTCCGATGCATGTTGAACTCGAACGAGGCAAAGTACACTCGGCGTTTTTGCAAAATCATCACTAACAATGACCTCGCCCTTGTCGAATTGTGTTTCTACTACAACGTCTTGAAGTGTGATAGTCAACAAGCAATTACCAGTTTTGGCATCCAAGATGACCTTCCACGAATGATCATAGCAGCCGACCACATCCACCATAACGCTCGGATTTAGGAATCCAATGGATGGCGACCCCAAAGCCACAATCCTTATCCTGGTAAAGGAAAGTCATAGTCGACGGCAAGCTCGTCTCCAATGGAGATTGACGTCGTCAATCAGCGCAATTAACAACTTTGCTAGGCTTGCAGAAAACCAGGTCACATCTCGTGTGACTGCTGCAAGTAGTAGCAACAAGAAAAAGAGGGGGGAAGTTGCAAAAAAAGAGTGAGGAGTCAGGAAACGTCTAAAAAGAGGAGTAAACGGCAAGGATCCTGTCCGGTCGGAAAAATCTACACCGACCGATCACCCATTTGAACGGCTCACATCGTCATAGACGAGGGTTTCTGAGATCGCAAAGTTTGATGGGGGTTACAAGGACGACTAACCAGTGATACTACTACAAGTGCAACTGACGTGTTGTAAAATTTTTAAAACAGTACCGGCATTACTACATGAAGGAGCTTCTCACACTTTCGTCAGCAACGACATGGTTTGGAAGCTGGGTTTACAGATCGAACGAGATTTGTTTTAAGGAAAAACCGTCCACGGACGACTGCAGATACGTCAACTTTGCGAACCACTCTGAAAGAAGATGAGATACTTGCACGATGTAACGGTCTTGAGGTCTTGCCTCAACCATGAGCAACCAAAAAATCATCCTATGGTGAGATTTTCTATACCGGTACAATCCATAGGTTGACTAGAGTAGTGGAGCAACTTACGTCAGCACTAATGGCAAAAGGCAACACCTGCCTCAGGTCAAGCGACCCAGAATGCAGCGACGGTTATGAGAAGCAACAGAGGTGGAAGCATCAAAGGAAGTTGCAAAAACTACAAAACGCCGGTCGATATCTCTAGACGTGGCCAAGCGTTATCTGAAGCATGGAGCTCAACTGTGGCTAGTCCATGTGAGAGTAGGGGAAGCAGAAGAAATCGCAATTTCCAAAGCAACACCGACGACATCGACACCTGAGAAGTTTGTTGCAATACCAAAAGAGATTGCGGAGGTAAATTTGTAATTTTTTTATGGTTGGCCTGGGCAAAAAACATTACGTAGCTAATCAAGGAGTTTGAAGGGATTTTTACCAATGAACTATGCTAAGAATTACCACCGCAATGCAACATCAACAATCAGATCAATCTGAAATCGGGTAGCAAACTGACGGTGAAGGGGGCATTTTGGATGAGCGATCATGAGGTAACCAAACTCAAGAAGCAACTAGACGAGATGCTTGGGTAGTGGTTCATCTAACCCTGCACGTCACACTACATGGCCCAAGTGCTTTTCGTGAAAAAGAAGATAGGAGAGATGCGCATGAGCATGGACTACGAAGAATTGAATGACATCACCATCAAGAATCGCTACCTCCCGCTACGAGCAGATGAACTTTTGGACCGACTCGGTGAGGCCCAAATACTCAACAAAATCGACCTACTCATCAGCTATCATCAGATCCGTGTATCTCGAGGAGACAGCATTCCGTATTAGGTAAGGGCATTTTGAGTTTACGATCATGTCATTTGGACTCACGAACACCCCCACAACAATCATGACAATGATGAACAACATTTTTTTCCCGTGCCTATACAACTTTGTCGTCATGTATCTTGACGACATACTGGTGTACAACAATACCCTGGAGGAACACGGTGGACATCTCTGAAAAGGTCTCAAAAGTCTAACAAAACACTTACTACTTCATACAAATTACACAATTACCCCAAACACCGGAATTGTCTTTTGCTCTGTACCTCATTCATGTGAACCACCTACGTTTCGCTCGGCGTAACACCGCAATGGGGTACTTTTGCTCGCAACCAATTCATACTATACCAATGTTTGGCAGAAAAACAATGTGATGGCCACTTTGGCAGAAACATATGTCTAATGTCCAAGAAAGCAAACAATGCAAAAAAGTGTCACTCTTAAAAAAATGGATTTGGATGTCCACCGTGGAAAAAGTTAGAATGTTGGGGCTTTTTCTTCCTCCATACTAAAGATTATTGCGTCCCTCTCTTTTCAAAAGTAAACACAAAAGAAAATTCATGAGCAAAATAATATAGGAAAAACTAAAAGAATATCGTCTCTGCACAAACATTTGTTTTCTCAATCCGTCGATTGGACCATCTTATGGCTGCCCATTTTCCTCACCATGTCTCTGATCCGTGGCTTGCAAGTGATGGCTAAGAGAAACAAAAAAAAAAGGCCTCGTTCTTGTGATATCGGCATGCGATGCCTCGTGCGATTGGTGACGCACTTTTTTTTCATGCACCGTCGCCACCCTTCATTGTGCACACAACCATGGTTCGTATAAAAAAGGGTAGCGAGTCCCGGATATCAAGTAGGTAGGTGGCTGTCTTCTAGTTGATATTTCCACTATTGTTCTATCGTGAATAAAATGTTGTTTTATTTAGAATTCGTATTCTTTCTTCGCTTTCCTTCAACATTCATATGATGCCATCTTTGTATCAAAAATGACAAAAACATATATAACCATTCTCTTGCATTGATATCTTAGCTGTTGGATCATTACATCTGATGGATTCCTATCAAAGGCAACACGCTCTTTTTTCACTAAAGACATGGAACACATTCTTTCTTCATAAACATTTTCCAACCCAAGGGTAGTACAAAAGCTCCTCTTGAAACATGTGCAAAACATCGTCTCTTTATGAACACCCTTTGTGATATCATAAGATTGCAGGATCTGACGGTTATGTGCTGCTCATGGTTGTTTGATCACCTTTATTAAAAACAAATTCAAGTTTCTTTTATTACCTAAAACTAGAGGGAAAAGGTAGAGTCAACCTCCTCAATCTTGCTTTTGTTTTACGGCGTTCGATGGGATCGACCACGCGCATTTATGTAGTGCGGGCAACCGTCGTAGTGTGTGTACAATGGAGGGGCGCACAATGAGGAATGGCGCCCCGTGGATTGTTTCACTCATTTTTGTTGCGAGTGAGCAAAACCATCATTGGATGGGTCAAGGTTCAGGGCCAGTAGGCCCATCCAAGGACTGATGTGCTCCGCACTGCAAATGAACACAGAATGCGACCGTGGGCGGCCACGGTCACATGGTTGTGTTTTACACAAATGTCATGGCACCCACATACTTAACGATGAAAAGAAAACAGTGTTATGTATATATGAGAAACAACCACAGTAGTTTATGGAAAAAAAACCGGGACCACTAGTTAGAAAGAATGTTTCAATTGTGGTGACGAATCGAAAAAAGAAGACTGAAGTAAAATGTCACATGACAATGATCAAAGTTGAAAGGAAAATGTTGTATACCCACTCTTCTATAATAATTGGTACTAGACCGGTGTAGCAGAAATCTCTTTTCAATAGTGGATGCGCCACACATGATGTAGCGTGCTTGGGGAACAGTGAATAAAGCATGCATCTTTTGTGTGGAGAGAGTATTGAGTGTGTTTTGAGTAGTAAATGGCCAGGAGAAAGCTCGAAGGCCCAAACGGTGGGTAAAGCAAAGTTAGGCCATCCGCAACGACGCTAGGATAAATTCTGCTCACTAGAAATGTATGGCTGGCCAATGTTTCGACGAGCAAAACATAGGTGGTTCACAGGGATGGGATGCGGGACTAGAGATGATTCAAGAATTTGGGACAAATGGATAATTTGTATTTAGTAGTAAGTGTACTTGTATGAAAAGTATCGAGTGATTCAAGTACATCTACACAATGACGAGAATGAAAATGAGGTATATGGTGCATCCGCCGCACTCAAGCCAAGCAACGCATGCGAGGTTGCGCCATGAGTAGTTTCTTTGAGAAGCTCCGCCAAGACGTTGAGGGGCTTCGAGAGTATCAAGGTGTCGTTTTATAGAGTTCTAGCGCCATGACGAAGTTGACCAAAGAACATCGGAACATTGATACAATTGGTTGTTGACCATTCTAGAATGTGGTCAAAGTAGTCAAAAACATTTGTTACGACACACCGGAGGTCGGGACAATTGGCCAAAACACCCTCACACCATCAGTTCACCAAGACCACTGCCATGGCATTCCTCAAATCGCATCCTTTGCAGCTCCTCGTTCGGTGGTATGGCGACCTGGCAGGTGAATGGTCGTCGCTCATAGGGATCGTCGAACCATAACTTGGCCTTGTAATACCCGCCAAACTCCTCGTAACCCTTCGCAAACAACCTCACAAGGTACAGATCGTGTTTGACGATCAACATGGTGATCTTTGCCATCAAGTCTGGTCGCTGACTCAAAGAATATGCTGGATTAGTGTTTCCGGGCCGGCACTCGATGTTATGGTCGAAGTTAGACTCAAGGAACTCCATCCATTGAGTTTGTCACATCTTAGATTTTCCCGAGTCTTGGGCTATGTTGGTCGGTGCAAACAATTCATCCTCGGCATTCTAGGTAGGACCGCCATGTTTTGAATGCGTGCACGATTGCGAGCATTTCTTTCTTGGACACCTCATAGTTGAGCTCCAGTCCACACAGTTTTCTTGACATATACGTGACTGGTTGTTCTCCACCACTGTTGTCTTGGAGGAGAACGAATCTCATGGCTCAATCAGACGCATCAATAGCCATGATGTAGTCCATCGTTGGATCAACCAATCGTGAAACCGGTGTTGAGATCAAAGCGTTCCTCATAAAGCTGAACGGCTGTTGTTCGCTGCACCTCCAATTGCAATGGGTGGTTTTTAGTGAGATCAAAGAGAAGCGCTGAAACTCGATTGTTGTTCATTGCGAATCAACGCTAGGAATTGTAGAAGCCCAAAAAGGCTTGGATGTTTGTGGGCATCGGCCAATTAGTGACCGCCTTCACCTTTTTTGGGTCCATGGTGATTCGTCCATTGCCAATGATGTGGTCCAAAAACTCGATCAAACGGCGACCGCCACACTTTGAGAGTTTTCGAGGCAAGAGTATCAAGCAAAACAAACAGGCACAATTATCAGGCATAAGCTTTAGGTACAAATATCAGGGAAAAGTATCATACACAACTATCAGGCTTAAGAACTAGGCATAACTAAAGGGCACAACTATGAGGCACAAGAATCAGGCAGAATCATCAGGCACAAGAATCAGGTACAAGTTTCAGGCAGAAGTATCAGGCGCATGTATGAGAGAAAGGTATCTGGCTCACGTATCAAGCACATGTATATGGCACAAGTACTGGCCACAAGTATCCGGCACAAGTATCAAGTACATGTATCTGACGAAAGTATCAATCACAATCATCAGGCACAAGTATCAGGCGCAAGTACCATGGACAAATATCAGGCACACGTGCCAAGCACAAGTATCAGGCACAAGTATCAAGCACAAGTACCAAGCACACAAATCACCCACAACTATTAGGCACAAGTATCAAGCACACGTATCAGGCTTAAGTATCAGGCACAAGTATGAAACATAAGTATTTGGTAAAAGTATCAGACACAAGTACTAGTCATAAATATCAGGCACGCGCATCAGGCACAAGTGTAAGGGACAAGTATCAAATCCAATTATCAGGCACAACTACGAGGCACCAGTATCAGGTGCATGTATCAGGCAGTAGTATGAGGTGCAATTACAAAGCACATGTATCAAGCAAAATTATCACGCACATGTACCTACACAAATAAAAGGCACAATTGTCAGGCACATGTATGCGACACAAGTACGAGGCACACGTATCAGGCACACATAACAGGCAATATCCACGCATTTCCAGGAATTGCCCATGTATTGCCTAGCTTTGCCAGGCAGTAACAGGAATTTCCAGATATTACCCAAGCATTGCCAGGCGTTACCCAGACATTGCCATGCATTTCCAGGCATTTCCCTTGCATTGCCAGGCATTGCCCACGGATTGCCAGGCATTTTCCAGACATTGCATGGATTTGCCGGGCAATCCAAGGCATTGCATAGTCATTGCCAGGCATTGTAGAGACATTGCTAGGCATTTCCCAGGCAATGCCATGCATTGCTAAGATTTTCTCCGGCATTGTCCAGGCATTGCCTGGCATTACACAGGCATTTACCGGCATTGCCAAGCATTTCCTCGTCATTGCCCTGGCATTGCCAGGTATTGTCAGGCACTACGAGGCATTGTGAGACATTGCCAGGCATTGGCCATGCATTTCCAAAGCCTTGTCCACGCATTGCTAGGCATTACCCAAGCATTGGCTAGGCATTGCCATGCATTTCTAGGCATTGCCCAAGCATGGCCAGGCATTGCCCATCCATTTCCCAGGCATTGACAGGCGTTTCCATGTATTTCCAGGCATTGCTAGGCATTTCCTAGGCATTGCTAGGCATTTCCCAAGCATCGTCAGACATTGCTAACGCATTTCCAAGCATTGCCAATGTATTGTCACACATTGCCCGGCATTACTAGGCTTAACCAAGCATTGCTAGGCATGGCCTAGACATTGCACAGGCATTGCCAGTCATTGCCAAGCATTTCCCCGGCATTGCCAGGCATAACCGGTGGATTGCAAGGCATTGGCAAGCATTACCCAAGCATTGCCAGGCATTGCTAGACATTGCACAGGTATTGCCAGGCATTGCTAGGCATTACCCTAGCATTCTCATGCATTGCCAGAAATTGCCGTGCATTGTCAGACATTGCCAGAAATGCAAAGCATAGCACAAGCATTGCTAGGCATTGCCCATGCATTGCCCAGGAATTACCTAGGCATTGCCAGGCATTTCCCAGGCATTGCTAGGCATTGGCGAAGCATTGCGAGGCATTGTTAGGCATTACCCTGGCATTGCTAGGCATTGCCAGGCATTTCTCAGACATTGCCCAGGCATTTCCAAGCATTGGCAGGAATCGCCAGGCATGCCCAGGAATCGCCAAGTAGTGCCATGCATTGCCCATGCATTGCCAAGCATTGCTAGGAATTTCCTAGGTATCTCTAGGCATTTTCAAGGCATTTTGAGGCATTACCCAAGCATTTCCATGCGCTGGCCTGCATTTCCCTGACATTGCTTCACATTGCCCAGGCATTGCCAGGCATTGCCAGGATTGCCAAGGATTTCAAGCAATGCCTTGACATTGCACAGGCATTACCAGACATTGTCAGGCATTACCGAGGCACTTCCACGCATTGACAGGCATTGCCTGCCATTGCCCATGCATTGCCCAGGCACTGGTTAGGCATTGCTAAGAATCTCCCATGCATTGCCAAGCATTGACAGGCATTGCCAGGAGTTTCTAGGCATTGCCAGGCATTGCCACGCATTGATAGGCATTGCAAGGCATTGCCAGACGTTGCCTAGGCATTGCCAAGAATTGCCAGTATTGCCCAGAAATTGCTAGGCATTGCCATGCATGGCTAGGCATTTCAAGGCATTGTCAAGGCATTGCCAGGCATTGCCTGGAATTGCCCAGACTTTGTCAAGCATTGCCTAAGCATTGCCATGCATTGACAAGCGTTGTCCAGACATTGCCTGGCATTGCCTAGGCATTGCCAATGATTGTCAGGAATTATCAGGCAATGCCTTGTCATTGCACAGCCTTTACCAGACATTGCCCCGACACTGCGAGGCATTGACAAGCATTGCCTAGCATTGCCCAGGCATTGTCCAAGCATTGGTTAGGCATTGCCAGACATTGTCCATTAATTGCCTAGGCATTGCCAAGCATTATCCATGCATTGCCTAGGCATTGTCAGGCATTGACATGCATTGCCAAGAATTGCCATGCGTTGTCCAGGCATTGCCAAGCATGTGACTCCTTATTTTGCCTGATACTTGTGCCTGATATGTTTGCCTGCTTCCTTCTAGTAAAATATTGTACTTCAACCTCATAGTTGTGCCTACAACGTGTGCCTCATAGTTGAGAAATTGTTAGGAAGCTTCCTAACCTTGCTGCTGCTGACGTGGCGACACTGTCCAGTCAGCTAGCGCACTAGCAAGCAAGCAGGTGCAAGAAATAGCAAGGATCATGCTAGGGAGACGCGCAAAGTCTCATAAGCTTCAATAGCTTAGTAATGCAGAGAGGGATGACAACTGACAAGCACACAGCATAAATACGTGCCACGGCACACAGCGGGTGACGCACGCTGCAGTGTCAGTTTGTCCTAAAACCGGCTCAAAACCACTGTTTTGGCCGCAACTCTGCGCATAGACATCCAAACGCAACACCGTCTGAACCTAGAGATGAAAAATCTTGAGCCGGACGCTACGACTGGTCACACGCACAAGTCCGACATCGATCGGTGGACGGACAATGCAAAACATGCAAATCGGGCTCAAGAGCCAGTCCACTGAGAAAAGTCTAGCACCTACAGAAAAACTGCAGAGCACCCCAGCAAGCACCCGGGACGTCATGGCAACCGTCTGGCAACTGCTGATGGCTGGATCCACCAACCGTCAGTGCTCTGGCACCAGCTGGGCCCGCATCAGGGGTCTGCACGAGCATGGACACGGCCGAGTGGTCACAGTAAGCTGTACAAATGGAAGGAAACAACTCACAGCAAAACACTCCCCCATGACCCGATGGTACGCATGTCCATACACGTGCAGAACTGACACTGGTGTAAAACAAGATGCGCAACAGTCCATGCTCACACACCCCACTCTCAACCACTCTCAGGCAAGGGGCGTAGCCCGACAGAACGAATGGCCACCATGAACTTTCCATGCGCAAGTGCCTTGGTCAAGAAGTCAGCCCGCTGCATGTCCGTGCCGACCCGGATGATGGAGATCACCTGTCACTCCACAAGATCACGCATAAAGTGATGCTCAATCGCAATGTGCTTTGTGCGTGCATGAAACACACAAGAGTTCTCTGCAATGGCAAGAGCACTCTGGTTGTCACAGCGCAGAATGATGCAAGGCACAGACTGACGCAACTCACGAAATAGACGTTCGAGCCACACCGCCTCAGCAGCCCCAGCCCCCACAGCAACATACTCAGCCTCTGATGAGCTACGTGCGATACAACCCTGCTTGCCGCTGCGCCACGACACAGCGGTGCCACCAAGCAGGAACACGTAGCCTGTCCGACTGTGCCCATCAGGACTCCACGCCCAGTCACTGTCTGTGTAGCCGTCGACTACCACCAACCATTGCCGTCGAAAGCAGAGTCCAAGGTACGGTGTGGACACCACGTACTGCACCACTCGCACAGCCGCATGAAGGGCTCTCGCCCGAGGACACTATGAAAACTGTGCAAGGAGGTTGACGGCACAGGCAATGTCGTGTGGTAGTGGCCAAGTACATCAAGGAGCCAATCAGGCGCAAGTACAAGGTCACGTCTACTGTCTCCCCCAGGTCTGCGGGGTCATCCACCTTCAGAACATCTTGCCCGTCAGGTGTGATGGGGGTGGAGGCTGTAGGAACTGCACCTAGGAGGTCAGCAAACCGCTCCCCCACAACGTGGGCGTGACGTGCCTGATGCAACAAGAGTGTCCGTCGCTGACAATCACGCACGATCTCCATCCCGAGAAACACAGCTAGAAGACCAAGGTCCTTCATCCTGTAGGCAGCCTGGAGAACTGTCTTGGCCTCCTTCACGGCCCCCATAGAAGGAGACGCAATTAGGAGGTCGTCCACGTAGACCAGGATGGTGGTGAAGCTCTCAGCTGTCCGTCTGAGAAAGAGGAACGGGTCAGCATCACTCTGTACGTAACCGGCACGTGTCAGTGTACCAGTGATCTCCAAGTTCCAGCACCTGAGTGACTGTTTCAGGCCGTACAAGGCCTTGCGCAAGCGCCAAACCTTGTCACCGACCTCGAATCCAGGTGGCTGGACCATGTAGATCTCCTCCTCTAAGGTGCCATGGAGGAACGCGTTGTTCACGTCCATCTGGTGCAGCTCCCAGTCGTGGTGAGCAACAACCCCGAAAAGAGCGCGAGCGGTGGTCATGCGACCAACGGGTGCAAAGGTGTCAGTGAAATCTACTCTTTCAACCTGCGAGAACCCCTTGGCCGTCAAGCGAGCCTTGTAGCAATCCAGTGTGCCATCAGGCTTCACCTTCTTGCGAAAGACCCACTTGGCCTGTACAGCNCCAGCACCTGGGTGACTGTTTCAGGCCGTACAAGGCCTTGCGCAAGCGCCAAACCTTGTCACCGACCTCGAATCCAGGTGGCTGGACCATGTAGATCTCCTCCTCTAAGGTGCCATGGAGGAACGCGTTGTTCACGTCCATCTGGTGCAGCTCCCAGTCGTGGTGAGCAACAACCCCGAAAAGAGCGCGAGCGGTGGTCATGCGACCAACGGGTGCAAAGGTGTCAGTGAAATCTACTCTTTCAACCTGCGAGAACCCCTTGGCCGTCAAGCGAGCCTTGTAGCGATCCAGTGTGCCATCAGGCTTCACCTTCTTGCAAAAGACCCACTTGGCCTGTACAGCCTTCCGCCCACGCGGGAGGTCGACAAGCTCATAGACAACGTGCTCATGGATAGCTCTCAGCTCATCCTCACAAGCAGCACGCCACAGGTCTACATCATGAGCTGAGAGTGCTTCCTTCAACGTGCCTGGATCAGGCATCGTCGAGGGAGTGCTCCGGGTGGCTAAGAGACACGCATCCGGACTCGGTCTCACCACGACAAGGTCGGCTGCGGCATCGCAAGTGACCATGAACTCTTGAGATACCAACTCGTGGCCGATAGGACATGCTGGGTGCACCTCAGTGTAGTCTGCTTGGACACTCAAGCCAAGGGCCTTCGTGCCAGGATCGCCACTCTGAACACTACGAGTCCGGCGTCTGGGTGCAGAGTCAGCAGTCCGCTGAGCCCTAGAGGCCAATGGTTGAAGGCGACCACTGGGCTCGCAGGAGTAGCCTGATGTAACGCTCACCTCAGGCTGTGGTGAAGGCTGCTGAGCCAGAGCTGTAGGGGATATGAGTGCATGCACGGGAGTGGGTGTGACGGAGGGGACTGACAGTGGTACGGGGTCAGGTATGCCAGAGGGGACCGACACTGGTACGAGATCGGGTGTGCCAGAGGGGACTGATGCTAGTACGAGATCGGGTGTGCCAAAGGGGTCTGACACCGGCACGGGATCAGGTGTGTCAGAGGGGTCTGACACCGGCACATGATCAGGTGTTTCAGAGGGGACTGACGCTCCGACGGAATCAGGTGTGGCACAGGGGACCGGCACAGGCACGATATCGGGTGCACCAGAGGGTTCTAACACCGACACGGGATCAGGTGTGCCAGAGGGTATTGATGAGACGACTAGACCCACAGCCACGATGGCCGGATCGTCAGCAGCCAGAGACCGGACCACAGGTGAGGAGGCCCGGCTGGATCCATCCGCAGGACTAGACTCCCCCATCCGTCGGGAGGCCACACAAGTAGGAACGTGGTCGGCAGCCAGCGACAGAATGTTGGACAAATTGCGGTAGGTGAGAGCCTCAAAGAAGAGAGCATCTCGAGACTCGACAATGCGATGGCGAGCAAGGTCCCAAAAACGCCAGGCCTTCGACCGCGGGGAGATGCCGAGGAAGGTACACATGCATCCCCGAGGTGAGACCTTAGACCCCTGCTGATCCTCGATGTACCAGACACAGACGAGGGACCCCCAAACGCGAGCGAGACGGAGTTCAGCACGATGGCCAAACCACAACTCGTACGGTGTGACATGGTCTGGAAGTGGACCATGCGGCAAGCGGTTCCAGACCCACGTCATCTAGGAGAAGCCCTCAAAGGCAAAGGACTCCGGTAGACCGCACTCAAAGCGCATGGCGCGAACCGCATCCTCCATTGTGCGGTTCCAACGCTCAGACACACCGTTCTGCTGTGGTGTAGCAGGGGCGGAAAGCTGGTGAAAGATATCGTGCTCGGCAAAGTAGGCATCCATCTTGCCCAAGAACTCGCCACCACGATCTGAGCGGAATGTGTGCAAGATGTGACGAGACTGACGCTCAGCCATCACAAGCCATAGGCGGACCGCCAATGCGGCATCGCTCTTGTGGCGGAGGCTGTAAACCCACCGCATCCGGGTGAAGTCATCAGTCAGGGTGAGAACATATCGACCCCGATCAGAGAGGGACTCAACTGGGAGAGGACCGAGAAGGTCCGAGTGGACCAACTCTAGTGGGCACAGTGCCCGGGAGGAGGAGTCAGGGTGAGAGCAGCGATGCATGTTACCCTGGGTGCAAAAAAGACAATTGGTCTTGAGCGGCTTCTCAAAAGAAGCTGCATCAAGACCGAGGGCTGGCTGAGTGCGAATGAGCTTGGACACCGTGTCCGAGCTCACATGGCAGAGGCGACGATGTAACAAGCGCTAGTGCTCATGGGAAAGAACACCAGTGATAAACACTCGCACAGAGGAGAGAGGTGGAGAAGAGACAGAGGGAGTGCAACGAGACACATGATACAGGTCATCAACGACAAAGGCACGAAGCACGATGGCGCGTGTGTCAAGAGCAGTCACTGTGGCAGAGTCAGCAGAGTGCTCAACAGTGAGACCCATCCTGGTGCATGCACGAACAGAGAGCAGACTGAGCTCAAGAGCAGGGACAAAGAGCACATCAGAAATGTACAAGGGGCTAGACGGACCATCAAACCGTACAACTCCAACTCCCTGCACAGGCAACGACTGACCAGACCCTGTGCGAACA
>SZWC01000100.1:476106-488600 GCA_023375785.1 Penium margaritaceum
GCAACGAGACACATGATACAGGTCATCAACGACAAAGGCACGAAGCACGATGGCGCGTGTGTCAAGAGCAGTCACTGTGGCAGAGTCAGCAGAGTGCTCAACAGTGAGACCCATCCTGGTGCATGCACGAACAGAGAGCAGACTGAGCTCAAGAGCAGGGACAAAGAGCACATCAGAAATGTACAAGGGGCTAGACGGACCATCAAACCGTACAACTCCAACTCCCTGCACAGGCAACGACTGACCAGACCCTGTGCGAAGAGACCGAACGGTCGCAACGGGACCGAGCACAACGAAGTCACTACGATGACAGGTCATGTGATGGGTGGCCCCTGAGTCAATAATCCAGGTGCCACCTGAATCACGACCAGTCGCCAACACTGAGCAACGTGCCACAAAACACTCTGCCTCTGCTAGACGCTCAGCAGAGGACTCGGGACAACGAAGAACAACACGGATCTGTGACTCGTCAAGCCAGTCGGTACTGTCAGGTCCATCCTCATCGCAACCCATCATAGCTCCACCACAAGCATCATCACGAGCAACAAACGCAGTAAGACAAGCTGTATCAGGACCACTCGGCTGTGACAATATACTCGCACCTCCCTGAGTACGAAGCGCCAGCAGCTGACGAAGCTCCACGATTGTGCGATCTCGAGGGTCAACATCACCGCTGCCGCCTGATGAAACGGATGCGTCTGCTGCACTCGTGGACGCGGCGTGCCCAGTCCGTGTGTCACTCGAGGAAATCCGCTGCGTGTGCGCCGCCTGAAGGGCGCGCATGATCCGAGTCCAGTCAAGGGGCTGCTCACACTCCGTGTAGCGGTGAGCGCCTCCACAGTTGTAGCAGTGGACAGAACGTCCACTGCCACTACTCGCCGGCTGCTGCTACTGCTGCTGTCCCTTCCCATGTCCCTTCTTCCCCTTCTTCCCCTGTGCGGCCGCTGCAACGCCCTGAGTGTGGCCGCTCGGGGTAGAGGAGGAGGAGGAGGAGGAAGCGGTCGAGGTGGGACTGGTGAGCAGGGACAGAGGCGTAGGAGGGGTCACAGTTACTACTGCAACAAGTGGACCCTGCTGATGGGCGATGGCAGCCTCATGCGCCAATGTGGTCTGGATGAAGTAGCGATGGGCCCAAGGAAGCAGTTGTAGTGACTCTGACAACTCAGAGAGAGCCACACGATCGAAGCCCGTAAAGAGCTTCACGTGGTCCAAATGCGCCCCCATCATGATGGTGTCGAGTGCCCACAACTGCGTCCCGCCACCGGTCCCAAGGCGCGTGTAAAGGCGCATCGCACGCCTCCAGTAGTCAGTTGCAAGTTCCGTAGGACCCTGACGGAGGGAGTGAAACTCACGTTGTGGTGCCGCCCTCGTGGCATGGGTCTCTGCAGCGAGAAGTGTCAGGGCCAGCTCCCACCCCTGACGTGGATCTGCTCCAGTCCCGGTCCCGGTCTCACCGAGAAAGGGTCGGAAGTCGACCACAGTCTCCCGCGGCATGGCGTAGAGGAGACCCCGCATCGCTCTCGCTGCTGTCTGGACCTGGTGAGCGTCGCGGGTCTGGTACTGGCTGTGGTAGTAAGGCCAGACACCCTCAGAATCGGCCCACACCTGAAACAAGGTCTCCCAGCAATCGAAGCCCTCCTCACTACCGTAACGGGGTGGAGGTGTCTCAAAGTCCTTCGGTCATCGCTCCGTGGGGAGGGCTCGGGAGACGGTGGACGGGGCATGGGGAGCCCACCAGTGAGAGAAACGCCACCAAAGGTGAATGCTGCTGAACGACGTGGCTGATCCTAACGGCGAGAGGGTGGCGGAGTGGGAGACTGTGATCTCAAACATAACTCATGGATGCGCTCCTCAAGCACACGAATCTCGTGTTCGCGTGAGTCATCCTCAATCTCCTCCTCATCCCAGGAGTCCACCTGTGATGAGTGATGCTGAGGCCGTGGCACTGTGTAGGGTGTAGACTGCTGAGCAGATGGTGTAGCTCCAGTAGATCCTCCAGGTGGCTGCTGTGAGGCCATCGAACGGCCCCGCAGTAACTCAGTGATATCCTGCAATGCGTCGGACTGCCTCTGCTGCTGCCGACGCATCTCGTCCTGTGACCGGCGAAGCTCATCGATCATGCGGGACTGCGACCGCGGACTCATAACACCCGAAGAGGAGGAAGAGGGGACAACGAGTCCCTTGTCCTTGTCACCGACCGGCGCCATTGCAATGCTCAGTATGGGGCCACACGTCGAAAACACTCCAAACAAGAAACTGACAGTGTTTCTCGAAGAGTTGAAATGTCTAGAAACATTGACATTTTGACCCCAAAACTGCTGACGTCAGCACAATGTATGATGACGTCAGCGTTTTCTACCCTAGCGAAAAACACGCTAGCATTTTTTTCTAGTGTTTTCTACGCCAGCGATTGTTTTTTTTTGGGAGGTCACGCGAACCCCGCGTGACCGGTGGGGGTGACCTTGTCACCCTCTACTCGGGGCTTTGCAGGGGCTACGCAGGCCTGCGTAGTGCCACGCAGGCCTGCGTAATGATACCATGAGAAATTGCTACGAAGCTTCCTAACCTTGCTGTTGCTGACGTGGCGACACTTTCCAGTCAGCTAGCGCACTAGCAAGAAAGCAGGTGCAAGAAACAGCAAGGATCACGCTAGGGAGACGCGCAAAGTCTCATAAGCTTCAATAGCTTAGTAATGCAGAGAGGGATGACAACTGACAAGCACACAGCATAAATACCTGCCGCGGCACACGGCGGGTGACGCACGCGGCAGTGTCAGTTTGTCCTAAAACCGGCTCAAAACCACTGTTTTGGCCGTAACTCGGCGCACAGACATCCAAACGCAACACCGTCTGAACCTAGAGATGCAGAATCTGAAGCCGGACGCTACGACTGGTCACACGCACAAGTCTGGCATCGATCGGTGGACGGACAATGCAAAAAATGCAAATCGGGCTCATGAGCCAGTCCACCGAGAAAACTCTAGCACCTGCAGAAAAACTGCAGAGCACCCCGGCAAGCACACAGGACGTCATGGCAACCGTCTGGCAGCTGCTGATGGCTGGATCCACCAACCGTCAGTGCTCCGGCACCAGTTGGGCCCGCATCAGGGATCTGCACGAGCATGGACACGGCCGAGTGGTCACAGTAAGCTGTACAAATGGACGGAAACAACTCACAGCAAAACAATAGTTGTGCTTCATACGTGTGCGTGACATTCGTGCCTGATACATGTGCCAAATACTTACATTTGTGCTTGTTACTTGTGCCTGATACGTGTGCCTAATTCGTTTGCATGGTACTTTTGCGTGATACTTGTTCCTAACACTTATGCCTGATACGTGTGCTTGATACGTGTGCCTGATACTTGTAAATGGAAAAACTATGCAGCAGGTTGGGGCAGCAGCGTTGTTGATGTAGCGTGCGGGCTTCCATGCTCGTTGCTTAAGTCAGCTGCCCTCAGTCAGCTGCTCTAGAGTCTAAGTCTGGAAGCTCTGGGTTTGTTACTCAGTAACGCGCGTGCCAGAGTTAGCGCCAGAAAGCAGCTGAAAACTGATAGTAACTGATTAGGAATGAAGAATGAACAGCAATGGGGGACCCCTCCAAGTTCTAGCCCCCCCCCCAGCTCTGTAGAGCTTGTTACTCAGTTCATCAGCCAATCAGAAAATAGCTAATTTCAGGCTGGCAGGTTTTCTCGGTGAGGCCTGCCAGACGGCAGACAGCCCAAAACCCGGACGTCGTCTGTTTTTCCTGAAAACTGGACCATACCATAATACCGATGCTGCGAACGCAGCTGTGCAGTCAGAATTAGCTAGAAAAATAGTAGCGAGGAGTTATGGCAGCCTGAACCCAGGCAGTGCCCACGATGGTTTATGCTGCGAAACAGGGCCATGCAACATGCAACTGGGACCCTAGGCAGTGCATGACGACGCAGGCACAACAGTACGCGCTGGACGCATGCAGACAGCAACTGTGGTGGCAGTGACTGCCGACAGCGCGACCGCCGAGGAGGCCTGCCGATGGAGCTGAACACGTCGCCGGAGAGAGGGGGCTCCAGCGAACCGCGAGACGACCTCAGCGTGCGTCCGCTCCACCGGACGACACTCCATCAGCATCGAGTCTCGCCGTCAGTCATCTACACGCCGATGTACACATGTCGGGAGGACACAACAGAGCACAATGAGCGCAAAAACCAACACTCCCCCATGACTCACAGGCGTAGTATACATGGGCGGGCAGAGACACGGTCAACACACAGACTCCCCCAGGACACGCAGAAGTGCAGGCAGAGACAAAGAAAGCAAGTCACGGACGCACGCCAACTGAACTCACAACCTTCTTAAACGAGTCCTGCTTCAGTGCCTTGGTCAGGAAGTCAGTCAGCTGCCATGCTGACTCAACCCACACGATGCTGATGCTGCGGTCGTGCAACAACGAATGCACATAGTGATACTCAACATTGATGTACTTTGTGCGAGTGTGATGCACACCACCATTGTCTGCAATGGCCATGGCACTCTCATTGTCACAATGCAAGGTGATGGATGCGACAGACTGACGCAACTTGGACAACAGACGACGCAACCACACACTCTCACACGCGCTTGAGCCAAGGGCCACGTACTCAGCCTCAGCAGTGCTGCATGTAATGCACCCCTGCTTGCCACTACGCCAGGACACAGCTGTGCCCCCGACCAGAAAGATCCAACCAATGCGACTCTTACCGTCTGGACTGCCGGCCCAGTCACTGTCGGTGTAACCCACTACAACGACGAACGGCTGACGGCAAAACATGAGACCTCGCCGAGGGATCAAGACGACATAGCACAGTACTCGGATCGCGGCCTCAAAGTGGAGGTGACGCGGCTTCTGAGAGAACTGGGCCAGGAGGTTAACGGCGAACGCGATGTCTGGACGCGTCGTCGTCGCCAGGAACATCAGTGACCCGATGACCCGCAGATACTTGGTCACATCAACTGGCTCCCCTACAACAGCTGGGTCATGACTCTTCAACTTCACCTGGCCATCGGGTGACATGGGCGAGGATGCGCTGGGCACGAGGGGTAAGTCCTTGGCGAAGCGAGTGGACAGGGTCTGCACATAGGCAGCCTGGTGGACATGTAGGATGCCCTAAGAGCGATCATGCTCGAGCTCCATGCCCAGGAAGACTCGGGCAGACCCGAGATCCTTCATCTGGTAGGCGGCGTGCAGTAGGTCCTTGACGTGCTGGATGGCTGTCGCGTCTTGCGACGCAATGAGGAGATCGTCGACATAGACCAGAACCGCGGCGAAGGTCTGACCTCGCGGGCTGATGAACAGTGCGGGGTCAGCGGTGCTGCGCTGGAGGCCGCCACGGAGAAGCGTACTGCTGATCCCCTGGTTCCAACACCGAGGCGACTGCTTCAGGCCATAGAGGGCCTTCCGCAGCCGCCATACTCTCCCAGTGCCGTCGTCGAAGCCTGGGGGCTGCGTCATGTAGAGCTCCTCACCCTCCAATGAGCCATGGAGGAATGCGTTGCTCACCTCCATCTGATGCAGCTCCCACCCGTGCTGGGAAACCAGGCTGAACAATGCCCGGCTAGTGGAGAATCGGCCAACTGGGGCGAAGATCTGGTCGTAATCGATCCCAGGGACCTGAGCAAACCCCTTTGCTATGAGACGGGCCTTGTACTTGTCCAAGGATCCGTCAGGCTTCCACTTACGCCGAAAGACCCACTTGGCACCAATGGCCTTCCGACCTGGAGGGAGGTCGACGAGGTCATACACGTGGTGCTGTCGGATAGCAGCGAGCTCCTCGGCACAGGCAGCATCCCANCCGGCTAGTGGAGAACCGGCCAACTGGGGCGAAGATCTGGTCGTAATCGATCCCAGGGACCTGAGCAAACCCCTTTGCTATGAGACGGGCCTTGTACTTGTCCAAGGATCCGTCAGGCTTCCACTTACGCCGAAAGACCCACTTGGCACCAATGGCCTTCCGACCTGGAGGGAGGTCGACGAGGTCATACACGTGGTGCTGTTGGATAGCGGCGAGCTCCTCGGCACAGGCAGCATCCCAATGTGCGGCCTCAGGGGAGGCTCGAGCCTCGCGTAGGGTGAAAGGATCCTCTGGGCACGCTGTGGACCGGACTGAGAGGGCATGTGCATCACGAGCCCCAGGTGGGATGTGTGCGAGTGCAGCCACAAAAGCATGCCGATGCTCGTGATGAAGCATGGCGTACCCCAATGCAGAGCCCGGGTGAAGGTCTGCAATAATGGCAGAAGTGGTCAGGCCGAGAGCCTTTGTGCCAGGGTCCCCACTCACGACCGTGGGAGTGCAGGAGACACGTGGAGCCACAGGGGGTCGAGGCGCCATGGAACGGGGAGCGACGGTCCGCGCGCTCACTGTCGGCCGAGGTCGGAGGCTGCCGCCTGGGCCACACGTGTAGCGCGGTCGGGCAGAAGATGGTGCTGAGTCCGACGGGCTGACAGAGGCGGATGGTGCTACTGGTCTGGAGGAGCTAGTAGACGCCACAGGCGCTGCTGGGCCAGAGGGGCGAGCGGACACAGCAGGGGCTGCCGGCCCAGAGGGGTGAGTGGACGCGACTGGGGCTGCTGGCCCGGAGGGGTGAGCGGATGCGACTGGGGCTGCTGGCCCGGAGGGGCCAGCGGACGCGACTGGGGCCGTCGGCCCGGAGGGGCCGTTGGAAGCGACTGGGGCTACCGGCCCGGAGGGACTAGCGGACGCGACTGGTGCCGTCGGCTCGGAGGGGCCATCGGAAGCGACTGGGGCTGCCGGCCCAGATGGGCCAGCGGACGCGACTGGGGCTGCCAACCCGGAGAGGCCAGTAGACGCCACTGGAGCAGCTGGCTCGGAGTGGCCAGCGGACGCAACAGGGGTTGCCGGCCCGGAGGGGCCGGCGGACGCGACTGGGGCTGCCGACCCGGAGGGGCCAGTAGACGCGACTGGGTCAGCCGACTCGGAGGGGCCAGTAGACGCAACTGGGTCAGCTGGCTCGGAGGGGCCAGCGGCCACGACCGGGGCTACCGACTCAGAGGGACGGAGTGATGTGTCACCCGGAAGCAACAGGACGGAGGACGGACTCACCACTCCCCCACGTGACGGGAGGGACACGGACAAGCCGGAGTGGATGAGGTCACGGGGAAACAGGTCCTCGAAAAAGAGGGCATCGCGGGACTCGACGATGCAATGTCGGTATGGGTCCCAGAAGCGCCAGGCCTTGGACTGACAAGACACGCCGAGAAAGGTGCAGGGGTGTCCGGGGGGGGGGCGAGCTTGCCACCCTGCTGTGGGGCGGGCAGCCACACAACGGCTACGCAGCCCCAGACGCGAGCCGGGCGTAGGTCAGCACGCCGACCGCACCACTGCTGATAGGGCGTGGACTGGCGGGGAAGGGGACCGTGGGGAATCCGGTTCCAGACCCAGGTCATGTAGGCCATGGCCTCAAAGTAGAAGCCATCGGAGAGACCGGACTCAACTCGCATGGTGTGGACGGCGTCGGCCATGGTACGGTTCCACCGCTCGGAGACGCCGTTCTGGACGGGTGTGTAGGGCGCAGATGTCTCATGGCAGATACCACGGGAGGCGAGAAAGGTTGTGGCCTCACCCAGGTACTTGCCACCGCGATCGGAGCAAAAGCGACGAAGGGGGCGGCCACGCTCGCGCTCCGCGAGGACAAGCCTGTCCTGAATGGTTCGGGCGACATCGCTCTTCTGCCAAAGGCAGAAGACCCAACGGTAGCGAGAGTAGTCGTCCGTCAGAGTGAGGACATAGCGGCCATGCTCACCAACGGACTCGGTGGGGAGGGGGCCCATGACGTCCGAGTGGAAAAGGTCAAGGGGGGCGGACGCCCGTGAGGAAGAGAGGGGGTACGTGGACCGGTGCATCTTCCCCTGAGCGCATTCAATGCACTCAGTGGGGCATGGGAGAGGGAAGGTCTCCGGATCAAGGCCCTTGGCCAGCTGGGTGCGGAGCATGCTCTCTACTGCGGCAGAGTGGACGTGGCAAAGGCGGCGGTGCAAGAGGCGGGTGTGCTGAGGAGAAAGCGTGCTAGTAACGAACACATGACCGGTCACAGCCGACGGGGAGGAGACGGGAGGGGAAGAAGAGAGGCCGGGAACGTGCCACAAGTTGCCACAGGCGGTGGCGTGTAGTACGACAAGACCTGACGGATGCAACGACACAGTGCCGACACCACGTGAGTGCACAACGTCCATGCTCATGCGGTCAAGGGCAGTCACGGACAAGAGGCTGAGTTCGAGACCAAGGACAAAGAGAACATCGGTCAAAAAGACGTCACCGGCCGGACCACGGAAACGAACGACGCCTACCCCACGTACAGGCAACACCTGTCCAGAGCCCATCCAGACCCCGGAAACATCGCCGACGGGACCGAGCATACTGAAGGCCTCGTGAGAGGCCGTCATGTGATGCGTGGCCCCGGAGTTGATGATCCAGGTCTCAGTAGGGTCCTGGACAGGGGTCGCCAGATCAGTCACGATCACATGGCAGCAAGCGAGGGACGCGGACACGGTGGACGGAGGAGCGAAACAAGACTACCAGTCGTCAAGCCATGCAGTGTCGTCAAGGAGTGGGGTGGATGAGAGCACGGGAGACGACGAGACAGACGAGGAAACGGGACACGACCGGAGCTCAGTCTCAGTCATGCAAGGATGCGCCGGAGGGCAGGAGGTGACGCAACTCGCACTTCCCTGGGGAGAAGGGCGAGGGGGGCCAAGTTGGAGCGCGATGAACTGCTCCAGCTGACGCTCTCGGGATGAAGGCCCAGGAGTGTAGACAGAATGCGGAGTGACGGCGCCGGAGCCCGGGTAGTAGGGTGACTGAGCCGACGAAGGAAGCGGAGGTGCCGACGGCTGAGGGTAGTATTGCTGCGGGTAGAACTGCTGCGACACGGGTGGCTGCAGGACAGGCGGAGTTGTCGGAGTGGCAGAGGTGCTGGACAAGGTCGGAGTGGTAGGACCAGCAGCAGCGACGGCGGCAGAGGCGAGGCGGCGCTCCCGCTGGCGTTGCATGGTGGCGATGACGCGGGCCTCGTCCGTCGGGAGAGGGCACGTGTACCACCCGTGCCCAGGCTGGCCACAGTTGTGGCAGACCGAGCCACTACCGCTGGGACCGGTCGATGACTGCTGCTACTGCTGTTGCGATGGATCTTTGCCCTTCTTGTCCTGGCTTTTTTTTTTCTTCCCTGAGGGCAATGGGGTAGCTACGACAGGGGAGGCAACGGTCACGGAGGCAATGGCAGGGGCGGCCACGGCAGGGGATGCAAGGGCCTCCGTGCGATGGAGTTGGGACTCCTGGCGAGCTTCCTCAATGCGAAGGAAAGCTCATATGCCCAGGGCATGAGAGTTCCCTGGGCCTCCATGGTGGTGAGGACGTCCTGAGGGTAGTGGACAAAGACGTCCGCGTATGCGCTGGTGGCGCCGCGCTTGATGGTGAGGAGCGCTGACAGAGGGGGTGGAGTCGACTTGCCGAGGCGACGTAGGATGTCCTCCGCGCGCTGCCAGTAGGCAGTGACCATCTCGGCCTCCCCCATGTGTAGGGAGTTGAACTCCCGGAGCAGACGGCTGATCTCAGCGTCGCTGGACAGGCGATGGGGTTTGGTGAGGACGTGCCAGGCGGCTGCCGGGTCTGGGATGGCGCCAGCGGTGAAGTCGCTGAGGAAGGGCTCCAGGGCAAGGCGGGAAGCTGGAGGGGGGACTGGTACAAGGGCGCGGATGGCGCGACCAGCGTCATATAGCTGGTCGGCCTGGGTGGAGTCGTAAGGGAGGGTGTAGTAGGCCCACAGACCCTCACCCTGCGCCCAGATCCGGAAGCTGAGCTCCCAGCTCCGGATTTGCTTGCCGGCCTGAAGCGGCGGTGGCGGCGTCTCTAAGTCCTTCTGCCTACGGCCGGCACCCAGAGTGGGGCCAAGGACGGAGGTCACTGTCTGCCGTTGGCGCTGAGTCTGCTGCTGTGCTAAGTAGTANGGCAAGGCGGGAAGCTGGAGGGGGGACTGGTACAAGGGCGCGGATGGCGCGACCAGCGTCATATAGCTGGTCGGCCTGGGTGGAGTCGTAAGGGAGGGTGTAGTAGGCCCACAGACCCTCACCCTGCGCCCAGATCCGGAAGCTGAGCTCCCAGCTCCGGATTTGCTTGCCGGCCTGAAGCGGCGGTGGCGGCGTCTCTAAGTCCTTCTGCCTACGGCCGGCACCCAGAGTGGGGCCAAGGACGGAGGTCGCTGTCTGCCGTTGGCGCTAAGTCTACTGCTGTGCTAAGTAGTACGTGGCGGCGGACACAGCGGGGCTAGCGTGCCCTGGAGAGATGAACGACGGCAGCGCACTGGTGGCGGTTTGGGAGGCGACTGGCTGTAGCGCCGCAAGCTGCTGTGTCAAGGCGGCGAGTTGCTGCTGAAGAGCAGCAAGTAGGTCAGGGATGCCGCCAACGTTACCAGTGGGTTGCTGCTGCTGCTGCTGCTGCTGTAGGGGCAGCGGCTGCTGCTGCTGCAGCGGCGGTGGCTGCTGCTGTATGGGCGGCGGCTGCTGCTACTACAGCGGTGGCGGCTGCTGCTGTAGAGGCGGCGGCTGCTGGTGCTACAGCGGCTGTGGCTGCTGCTGTATGGGCGGCGGCTGCTGCTGCTGCAGCGGCGGCGGCTGCTGTTGTAGAGGCGGTGGCTGCTGCTGCTGCAATGGCAGCGGCTGCTGCGACTGGTGCGGCGGCGGCACCTACTGTTGCCGTGGCGGCAGCGGTTGCTCCTGCTACGGCGGCGGCGGCAGCTACTGCTCCTGCGGCGGCGGCGGCGGCTGCTGCTGTTGCAGCGGCGGCGGGTGCTGCTGCTGCTGCTGCTACAGCAATCGCTGCAAGAAAGGAGGGGTAGGGGTCCCCCCATCAGAGGAGGACCCCTCCTCGCCGAGACTACCAGCCATGCCTTGGTGTCTGTGTTTTTTTTTGTCTTTGTGTTGCTGATTTCAATAGGAGGTTGGGGGAGTGGGGAGTCTACCCACTCCTCTGGCCTTCCCCCTTTCCCCTTTTCCCCTCTTCTCACCCTCCTTTTTTCTTTTTTTTTGTTGATGACGTCAGTAATGACGTCAGCAGTGACATCAGCAGAGGGGTGCTGACGTCAGCAACGGCAAATGTTGATGCCGCCACTACTATTGTTGGTGCTGATGCTACAGCAGCCGCTGCTGCTGCTGCTACTGCTACTATTGCTGCTGCTGCACCTGCTGCTCTTGTTGCTGTTACTGCTGCTGCTGCTGCTACTACTACTGCTGCTGTTGCTGCTACTGCTGCTGCTACTGCAGCTGTTTGCTGCTGCTGCTGCTGCTGGTGCTACGGGTGTTGCAGCTGCTGCTGCTGTTGCTAATGCTGCTGCAGTTGCAGCTGCAACTGCTGGTGCTGCGAGCTGCAACAGCTGCTGTGGCTGCTGCTGCTGCAGCAGCGAGCTGGTACAGCTCGCTGCTGCTGCTGAGTGCTGTTGCAGCTGCTGCGTGCTGCAGCAGCTGCTCGTTGTAGCTGCAGGCTGCTACAGCGAGCTGCGAGGGTGGGGGAATTTTTTTGTTGTCTTTTTTTGTTTTTTTTTTCTTGTCACAGCGGGCAGCAGCCCAGTGTCTGCTGCGAGCAGCGGGCTGCTACTCGCCTAGCAGCAGCGAGCTGCTGCCTGCTGGCAGCAGTGGGCTGCTGCTTGCTGTTCGCTCGCTGCGAGCAGCGGGCAGGAGCAGCCGCGGCTGGCAGCTGCCAGCTGCTGCTGCTCAAACTGGCGGCTGCTGCAGCTCGCTACAGCAGCTGCTGCAGCGGGCTGCTGCTGCTCCTACTGCGTGCTGCTGCTGCTGCTGCTACGAGCTGCTGCTGCTGCTGCGGGCTGCTGCGAGCTGCTGCTTCGGCCTGTTGCTGCTGGTGGTGCCAGTCACTGCACCTGGGTGACGTTGCCGCGTGCGTCGTCGCCCACAGACGTCAGACGTCGCCCGCCGCTCACCTCCTCGCGTCACGCGTGGGAGTCTGTGCTATCGAAAAACTTTGGCAGCATTTCCCCCGGCCCAGTGGCTGTGGGAAAAAATCTGACGCCGCCACCAGGAGGGTCAATGCTGTCGGAAAAAATCCGGCAGCATTTCCCCTGCACTGGCGCGTATGGGGGTCCGCCGGCGTTGTCCGGCACCTGTTCGCCAGTCTTCTGTTGCTGCTGCTACGCTCTGGCTCTGATACCAAAATGGAAAAACTATGCAGCAAGTTGGAGCAGCAGCGTTGTTGATGCAACGTGCGGGCTTCCACGCTCGTTGCTTAAGTCAGCTGCCCCCTCAGTCTGCTGCTCTAGAGTCTAAGTCTGGAAGCTCTGGGTTTGTTACTCAGTAACGCGCGCGCCAGAGTTAGCGCCAGAAAGCAGCTGAAAACTGATAGTAACTGATTAGGAATGAAGAATGAACAGCAATGGGGGACCCCTCCAAGTTCTAGCCCCCCCCCAGCTCTGTAGAGCTTGTTACTCAGTTCATCAGCCAATCAGAAAATAGCT